>JXCR01138716.1:212336-245015 GCA_002079205.1 Phalaenopsis hybrid cultivar | reverse complement strand
CCCCTCCACTAAATCTACTACTACTAAAATTATATTACATGTATTCAGTTTTAGATTTACAAAAACAAAAACCTTAAATTCTAAAATTGACCTCCAAAAATCTATTTTTTCTTGAACTCCCTCTCTCTAGTTTTATCCACAAAAAGGAGGATATCATCAACCAAAAGCATACACCAAGAAACATCCTCCTGTAAATATCCAACAAGAACATCCATAACTAAAACAAAAAGATGGGCTTAAAGCCTATACTGATGTATTCCAAAAAGTTAGCTGCATGTACATATAATAAATAAATAGTAAGAAAAGGAATATCATGAAAACTGACGCTGAACAAGCATAATTTTAGGAAATAATCGGCTTATAAGTTGAAAGGTTGCTAAAAGGTGAGAATTTGCATTCCTTTTCTACTTTATAAGTCAATAACTCATGCTTGATCTTGGTTTTCTTCTCCAAGACATTTACCTACCTTATTTTACTTAGTTTGAGGAAGTGCAATTTAAAAAAAGGCTTACATCTGACAGTACTGTAATGGAAGAGAAGAAGAGCATTGTAACTGCCTTTATGGCAATAGTGATGGCAAATATCCAAAAAGAAAAATTCACTGCTCCAAAAGCAAAGATCTAAGCTCACCTTCTCAGACACGAATTTGTACCAATTTATTGATCATGTTCTTCACATTTTTTCAGCATAATAAATGTAGTGATTAAATGTTCTATACTCATTTAAAAGCACGATAAATATTTTTTTGTAATCTTACTTTCTATGTACAACACATTGGTTGTCCCAATATATTTCCACTAATCTCTAATTAAACTTAAAAAGAAGTTGAATTAGTAGCGTTAAAGAGCCAAGCCTGAGTTCTTCAAGAAGTGGGGCATAAGAACAACGCATCTCAAAAGGATTGACAGCTTTTGACAGCATGATAGATTATATGGTTTAGGGGAATTCAATAAACACTCAATGACTTGGCTTAAAAGCATCTACTAACACTTTAGTGGTCCCAAGGCTATAAACATGGCAAATATGATTGCATTGATATGGCATGGGCTGCTTTAAAATGTAAGAGCATTCACATATAAACAACAAAATTCCTGTGTATTTACATATGTAACACCAAAGTGTTACCTTCTACATTTAGACCACCCAAATCTTTCATATCCCATCAAAAATAATACCATTTTAACTTTTAAAAAGTTAAATACACCTTTTCAGGCATAGATAAGGTGGCATGTATGCAAAAATTGAAGTTTAGCTGTTAGATGTGCAAATACATAGGAATTGAGTGATATGAATGTAAATCTTCCTAGAAAGTATAGTACTTTTTTCTCATTACCGCCCCAAGTCTTAGACAGAAGAGTAGGGGACTGGCACAAGGCACAAAGCACAAAGCAGACATTGGATTCTTTTAGTATTCTCTGTTTGTACCTTTCATTTATTTTAGTTGGGTATTTTAGTATTTACTCAAAAGCAGGCATATATATTAGTGTTTTAGTTTGTATGCTAGCATTTTCCGTGGGATAATTGCATACATAGCACCCCAAACATTGCTATTTACAAATCTAGCACCCAGGTGATTTTTTTAACTACCCAAAATGTTCAAAATTATATTAGGAAATAGCTTATTCCTGTTAGAAATTATGTGGATTAGATTTATTTCCTAATCTAACTTTATTTTCTTTACTATTTTAGTTTTTTTTTTTTTTAAATTGGGTTTATTTTCTTTCTTATTTTAAGCTTTCTTATTTTATGTTGTTTCTTTTATATCAAAATAACTAATATGAATTGATTAATTGGAGATATTAGATGTTAAATCTTTTCTTTTCGTGTTATTTATTTTTATTGTATTTTTTATTATAGGATTCATGTAAGGGTTATTTATTCTTCTTTCTTATAAATAAAAAAAGTCCACATTATTCTAAATATCACCACAAAATATTGCAATGGTTTGTCATTTTAGGTTGCAAGAAAGGGATTGGAAGGCCATATGTTCAAAGGCTTGGCTGAAGTCTTGGATTTAAATCCCTTTTTGCCCTTCTTTTGGTGTGATATCACAATTTTTGAAGCAAATTGGAGCTTGAAACTTCAATAATTCATTTAGTTGTTGAATAGGCCGACCAATTGTTGACCTTGATCAAAAGTAATTTAACTAGAGTTGGATTCAATGGAGAACATCATCGGCAGAGTGTTTTCAACTAGTAGATAAGGGCCAGCTCCATTGAGAATGACTTGGCAAAATCCTCCAAGGATACATCTTTTAAGGGTAAAATATGAACCCATTCAAACCCTATTCTGGAAATTAACCCTAAGGGTTAGACTTACTAAGTTGGTTACATCTAGCTAGAAAATTGTGATTTTAACATGTTTTATTGTCTCAAAGCTGTCATCATGTTCACGCACAAATCAAAGCAAAAATACATGCATCGATCCAAGAATTGAAATACTTGATAGCCCTAAGTGGTCACCTAAACTCTGAATTGCATATGAACAACCATGATTGAGCCCACAAGTCAAAAAGGTCGCCTTCTTATTTTCCAGAAAAATATTAGGCATCAAATTATGTCAACAAAACCTTTGAAATGCAAGGATTTTGATCAAATCATTTCCCACTTGTACTAATCTTTTATACCCACATATGTTTGTTAATATTAGGAATTTCGGAATTTTTTCAAGATTTTCTTAGAGAAAATTTGAGATTTTCAAAACCAAGTCCCAGAGATGCTGCTTATATTTGTATTTATTTCTATAGAATTTTGTGGTTTGGCTTTAGACTTAGAACAATCTTTGAAATTTATCTATTTTTATGAAATTTTTCTAGCAATTTTATAAACTAAGAAAGTTATTTTTGTACTTTTAGTAAAAGATAATTCGCACGAAAAGATTATGAAAGATTAATGTGAGATTCACTGGTGATGTGTTCACTAATGATGTGTACATCTAAGATAATGGGTCCCATTTTGTTAATGTTGCATGGTCTCTATTTGTTATGTAAAGATCAAATGGGTCAATCAGAAATCAAAAAGATTACATGAAGTTGGCAAGTCATTTCAGTAGGATCTCACGTGGCATTCTCAAAGTAGTGTGTGCGTATGTGTCACCATCAAATTATGTTAATTTAACCATTGACCAGGCTAAGAGTATTGTTTTGTAGGAAAAGAAAATTAAGTGCCTAACAAAGTTACATAAATAGAGAAATTTCTAGGATTTACAATACAAAAATACATGCAAACTACTTAGAGGGTTCTTCTACAGACAAGGGACATCTAATTATAGTTGATTGTATGGAGACCAAATCATTATACTACAACTTCATATTTTTTAAGCTAATCTAACCAATAAACAATCTAGTTATGACACTAACTATGATATTTACGCAGTTCAAGGAATAACTTAATGAAGGGAAGCATGGGTTGTAGATAGTTTTCAGCGAGTATAATTTGAGCACAGTTGTCACAACAGTTGAAAAGCTATAAAAGCAAAGGGGCATTTACATACATATCATCCAATTCTTATATATTTACGAATCTAACACCTGAACTTTGATTTATAGATTTATGCCCCCCAAATCTTTTATATCAAATCAAAACTACCACAATTTTAATTTTTAAAAAAGTAAAATGCACCTTTCATGCATAAACGGTGGCATATATGTAAAATAAGACAGTTTAACAGTTGGATATGTAAATACATGAGAATTGAGTGGTATGTATGTAAATCATCCAAAAGCAAGAAGACAGCCGAATTCATCATTATTCCACTTCTCCTTCCCCGTCCATATATCCCTAGGAAAGAAAATGATGTGTCGAAGCATCATGGCTTTCACTGCCACTTGCCTTTTTTGTCTTTGTTGGCCTTTTTACAATTCGACAACGTTTGGCTCCGCCCCGGATTTATGCCAAGTAAGATTAGCAAATTCTATATATTCGGATTTAAGAAATTCATATTGAAAACACTCGCTAGGCAAAGCCTTTAAATCCTTATGTGAATCAGATTTAGTAAATCGGGATTTAAGTCGAAAATTTCACGAAATCTGAGAATATTCCATTTAACAGAGCATAGGATTTACATTTCATATTTTTAATGTTTGGTTATATTTATGTTGAATACGTGCGTAAAATTCATTTAAAACTATGCTACCAAACATGCCCTTGATTTCACATCAATGGATTATAAGCCTAGAATTTTTATTTTGACTTAACCTGATCACAAGAAAGTTGTGCGGTCTATTGTGCAAACTATCATAGAAATTCATTATTATCATGAGCAAAAAAAATTAAACAAAATACTAGATACCAAGGAAAGGGATCCCAAAACATCAGCAGAATTGGCAGGGATTTGAAAACTGCTCCTGCAGAAAGAAACAAGTGATGTTTAGACGTGCATATCAAAATCTTTCAAACCAGGTATGTGAAAATTGAAGTGTTGTATTTATTTGTTAGGATCCATCCTGTACCTGCAAAATATGAAAAAATTCATCAGGAGAATGTACTTGTGAGAAACCTTTGTATTGACGAATTGCATAAAAATACAGCGCTAGAATCATTTTTTTTCTTGAAATTTTCTAATTAGGTCATTATCGCTAAATCAAGATTATTGCTATGGTCTATCACCCAGCAAATTTTCATAAAACCCAGTTAGATGTTATTTTCTTGATGAACTATATATCTTCCAGTTCCTTAACCAAAACGCCAAACAATTTTAATCATTCATCGTAGGGACTCGTTTCCATATCTTTTCAAGATTCAAGAAAATTAAGACAAGTTCCTCTCTCCCAATTTCCTTCACCAGAAACTATGTCCGCTAAGAGCTTGCCCGATCCATCCAACATAGCCGAAGCAACATAATGGAAAGGGAACAGGTAAAATAACAACACAGNAGGGGCATTTACATACATATCATCCAATTCTTATATATTTACGAATCTAACACCTGAACTTTGATTTATAGAATTATACCCCCCAAATCTTTTATATCAAATCAAAACTACCACTATTTTAATTTTTAAAAAGTGAAATGCACCTTTCATGCATAAACAGTGGCATATATGTAAAATAAGACAGTTTAGCTGTTGGATATGTAAATACATGAGAATTGAGTGGTATGTACGTAAATCATCCAAAAGCAAGAAGACAGCCGAATTCATCATTATTCCACTTCTCCTTCCCAGTCCATATATCCCTAGGAAAGAAAATGATGTGTCGAAGCATCATGGCTTTCACTGCCACTTGCCTTTTTTGTCTTTGTTGGCCTTTTTACAATTCGACAACGTTTGGCTCCGCCCCGGATTTATGCCAAGTAAGATTAGCAAATTCTATATATTCGGATTTAATAAATTCATATTGAAAACACTCGCTAGCCAAAGCCTTTAAATCCTTATGTGAACCAGATTTAGTAAATTGGGATTTAAGTCGAAAATTTCACGAAATCTGAGAATATTCCATTTAACAGAGCATAGGATTTACATTTCATATTTTTAATGTTTGGTTATATTTATGTTGAATACGTGCGTAAAATTCATTTAAAACTATGCTACCAAACACGCCCTTGATTTCACATCAATGGATTATAAACCTAGAATTTTTATTTTGACTTAACCTGATCACAAGAAAGTTGTGTGGTCTATTGTGCAAACTATCATAGAAATTCATTATTATCACGAGCAAAAAAAATTAAACAAAATACTAGATACCAAGGAAAGGGATCCCAAAACATCAGCAGAATTGGCAGGGATTTGAAAACTGCTCCTGCAGAAAGAAACAAGTGATGTTTAGACGTGCATATCAAAATCTTTCAAACCAGGTATGTGAAAATTGCAGTGTTGTATTTATTTGTTAAGATCCATCCTGTACCTGCAAAATATGAAAAAATTCATCAGGAGAATGTACCTGTGAGAAACCTTTGGCTAAAGAGTAAAACATTATTGACGAATTGCTTAAAAATACAGCGCTAGAATGATTTTTTTTCTTAAAATTTTCTAATTAGGTCATTCTCGCTAAATCAAGATTGTTGCTATGGTCTATCGCCCAGCAAATTTTCATAACCCGTAAGATATTATTTTCTTGATGAACTATATATCTTCCAGTTCCTTAACCAAAACGCCAAACAATTTTAATCATTCATCGTAGAGACTCATTTCCATATCTTTTCAAGATTCAAGAAAATTAAGACAAGCTCCTCTCTCCCAATTTCCTTCGCCAGAAACGATACCCGCTAAGAGCTTGCCCGATCCATCCAACATAGCCGAAGCAACATAATGGAATGGGAACAGGTAAAATAACAACACAAATCAACACCGCATATACCTTTCTGAAAATCTAAGGTTAACCGCTCCCAGCAGATTATAAAACGGTGACCGCATAGGTTTTCAGATTCCTTTGAACAATCCACCCGATTGGATCATCGAGATGAGCCATCAGTCGATTCAATCCATAAATCAGCACAGATTTAAACAATAAGACAGTCTAGATAATGAAATCGTGCTCACCCCCGGATCATTCCAGAAAATCCAAAGGGTGAGGCACCGAATCCATGCGCGAACGGCGAAACCTTCAGGATCTCCAACTGAGGGGAAAGGTGAGTGCCTGGAAGAACGAAGCGGGAAAACCTAGATTGGTTCGGGCTGAGAATGGGGTGGGATAAGGAGAGCGAGGTTGAGACGAAAGTGCTGGCAAGAGCCATTGTTGAGATTTCCAGTCATCTGGGATGGTGAAAGTAAATTGAAGGCATTTATAGTTCGGAGAATATTAGGTCGGGCGGTTTCGATTTCCGCCTTCTACGTTTTTCTATTGATTTTTTCGAAAGCGACTTTTGTTTTATATGCCCGATGATAACATTAAGAATTGCACGCATCTTATAAGCAAGGGTGGAAGAAAAAGAGAGAAATAACATGTTGATCGTGCGATATAAGACTCATTTGTGATGTTCTCGTGAAAAATGGTGATGCGATTGTCAGTCCGCTCGTAGATAGACAAGGACGTATGTTTGTTCTCTAGTGATGTTCTTTATCTCATTGGTTTGAGAATTTCGAGGAACAGTCGTGAAGGTTCGACAGATAACTTCAATGAGCAAATTTTGTTGATCATTTTGGCAAGCGAGCTCTACATATCACTTTGACAAGCAATCTAGCCGGGGGAAGGTGGTCTATTTGTTTTGTGAAATAGAATATTGGGACTTTTAGGCCTGCAAAAATCTATTAATGAATGCTTCGACCCTTAGATATCTCTTATGAGTATACAATTGTTTCCCAAATGTATTGGCTCTTTGATCGGGAGTTGAGAGTATAACAGGAGAATGAATAAATAAATGTTCTTTGATAATCGGATGGACTTACACTCATTGTGCCTACGGCTTGACTGGCATATGGTGAAATTTTTAATCAATTTTCTGAGAGATGGACTTCTATGCCTTGGGGAACTTTGGTTGCATCTATGGGGGGCTTGATTGCTCAGCATCATCTTCGGTTTGCACCATTAAGTCGAACCTCTAATATCAGGTAGCCATCAACATCGGGATATCGTATCCAAGGCAGATCATCATCATTGAGTTGTCACGACCACCATCAGACCTTTATCGTCGAACAACAGACATTAGGCCATCATCATTATGTCAAACTACCATCCCCTAGTTGTTGCAGCCACCAGACCACCGACAATCAATCGATACTGATCTACCACCTCCATCATCATCAGTTCACTTTCATTATTGTCAAGTCGCCATCATTAGAACATCGATTCCGATCCCCGGTTGTTGTGTCGGATCACAATCATTGGTTTGCCACTGCCATTGAACAACCAACGAGAAGCCACTGCCTTCATCATCATTGTGTCGCTTTCTTGCCATCTTGCCACCATCGTACAACCACAACCTATGCATAGGACCTCCATCATCGGGCTATTATTGCCTTAGGACCACCATCACCCAGTCAACGTTGAGCCACCATCATTGGGATATCATTGCTGCTGGACCCTCAGCTCACGAACAATAAAGTGTCCCTAATGTTGGGCTACCACCGCCATGATTAAACACCATGGTTAGGCAACCTACATGTCATTCCACCGTCATTCGGCCACCACAGTTTGAACCGTCTTCTCTGGGATGTCGCTGCCATCGTTCATCCATTGTTGTCACCAATTATCTTCGGATCTTCGGCACCCAACTGATATTGAGCCACAATTGTCGCCCACATATCACTATCATCAATTTGTTATCATTGTTGTCAAATTGTCATCATCAAAATAGTACCATCATCATTGACTCGTCACCTTTCGGACATCTTTATGCCAAATCACCGATACCGACACTGACACCCACTGTTGTCACCGGATCATCATCTCCAGACCATCATTGCGTTCGATCATTTATGTCCAACAACCACCACTATTATAGCACATTTTCATTGTCTTCAGATAATAAGCTATGGGCTCCCACCATGTTGGATCATTGATGTATGATAGTAATCGCTGCTGTGATACATCATTGTTGTCTCTATATTGTCATCTCTTGACCACTGCCATCGCAACATCAAACCATTTTTTGCAAGTTGTCGTCATCTCGTGACCACCATCACCTGACCGACACTACCACTATCACTGGATTATCGCTGCTCGACAATTGCTACCATCAGGATATACTATCACAATCAACAGTTATCGTCAGGTAATTGTTGGGTGACAATAACTAATATTTATTTGACACGCAATACTAAGCTTGGTAAGGCTATTATTAATGACAAGTGGTCTTTTCTCATAGTTAGTTTGCTCTTGATGAACGTGTCAACAAAAATTTCAATATTCTCATTAATAATGATTAAAATATTTGAGCTCGGAAAGGTTTAAATAACCATTATAATAAAATTGTTCATGATTTTTTTTCATCGGAATTTGCCTAAATATGAATGTAATAATTTGGTTCAGTATAAATGGTTACACTATTATGCTGGCCATTGAATGCCCCAAATTTTACTCATTTGGAATTGATATTCTTTGTAGCTGTATTTATTAACCTTAATTCTCCAATGACCTTTTTATGATTCATAATTTATTTGGCATAGGAGGGCTTACTATGGGCTCGACTTGATCGGTGTCTCATGAAATTAGCTTGATGAGCTAGCAATCCAAGCTCAAGTTAGCCCAACTCGACTCATTAGCACATGGGCCGATTTGTCTTAAAAAATTATAATATAAAATATACTCAAAATATATTAAATTTGAAGAATTTAATTTTTAAATATTAAAAATATTTAAAAACTAATATTTTGATTTACTATTAAATGATTTCTTATTATTTTCTTCAAAATTACTAATTCTATTTCATTTTATAATAATATTTTTTAAATTAACATTACTTTGTCACCGCTCATATTTTGGATTAATCAAACCACACTATTTAACAACCCGGAGCCCAAAAACCGTGTTCCGCCCGAGTTTCGCAAGCGGGAAAATCGGAGAGGGGGATCGGAAAGCGGAGTGAGAGAAATGGCGGGCTTCTTCCTAATCGGATCTGGCCTCTTCGCTGCGCTTATCTCAGGTACGAAGCTCTTCCTATTCTTCATGATTTCCCGATTAAAAACTGGAAGTGAAACCGTCGTGATTCTTCATCAGTCCTCTCATTGAACTTCTTCTCATGTTTTTTATTAGTCCATCGATCATTTATTTCAATGTTTTATGATCCATTACTTATATGGATAATACATTTTGCATCTGCGAAATTAGGGGGGTCGGAGAATCCGGGGCTTCGATCGATCGTTGTTACCGCGTAGTAGATTTGTGTTTAACCAAGTTTTCGTTGTTTAGCATAATCAAAGTCTCATTCATTGATGAATTCTGTTTTCTCATTGACGAATTCTGTTTTCTTAGGGTTTAGTGAAGGGATTTATTGATTTAGTTTTGTGTCTGAGTTGGTGAGGATAGAAAAGAATAGTAAGAATTTTTTATTGTGTTTGGATTAGAAGGACTTGATGATTTCGCGGAGATGAAGCTTTGAACCTCGTCCTTGAGTTAAGAGAATTTGTTGATCTAATTTTGATAATGATGGATTTTATACCTATTAATTACACATAGATCACCCGAAACTTGTTATTTACATATTGACCACCTGAAATTTGTTATTTACAGATTAACCACCCTTTTTGATCTAATTTTCAAATTCTTACTCAAATATCGAAATTCATGGTAAAACCGCAACTCATGTTTTTTTTTTTTTTCAATTTCTTAATAGTTTCATCGCAGCAACAGTAAATATATTGGTTCAATAGTTAAAAAAAAAATTACCTGATGTTAATTTATAAAGTTTCTGAAAGTTACCGCACTCAACTATTGAATTATGGTAAAACATATACACACATATATCTCAACTCGTTAGATTATACAACCTTTTAGGCACCGCTAACTTATTTTATAATTGTTGAATTTCATGAAATAATTCTTTCATGCAATCTCCTGGTATTGGTGAAGTTCGTTCTTCCTGGCAACATCCTTAATCTAGGGCTCTTATACCAAAAAAGGATTGGATCAGACAATGATAAATTGAAGGGAGAGAACTGAATTTTACTAGCTATTGTAGTATAAAATAGGTTTGGACAATGGTATTGAGGTCCCATTTAAAGTAGAAAAACCCGAGAACAAATGCTCTCACTTAGCTGTCTACAACACAAAGACAAACCTGAAACAGATCAGGCTCAACACATGTTATGCAACCTTGTAATATTATAGTTTCTCAGTTTATTCCCAAATCTACTTCTCTACTAATTGGAGGCACCCATTTGTGGTTTATTTTGTTCAATTTAATCATCTATCATGGTGATTTGGGTTGTTTAATTAATTTCATTTTTGAGAGAATGTCATGTCACTTATCATACATGATTTCTCATTTCAAAGTTATCTAAATCCAACACTCAATTAATAACAAGATGAATTTTATCATCATTGACTTCTCTTCTTATATCATCATCTATGTTAAAATTTTGAAATCCTTAATTTTTATAAACATCATTATTAAATATTATAAATTGTTCATAATGATGATTTTTCTATCTCCCTATGAAATTAGCATTACTTTGAATATGTCTGTCATTGTGATTAGAATCTACTTTAGATTTACGCGCATGAGCTTTAATAGTTCCCAATTGGTCAATTTATACTTTAACCGAATTAAGGTCATGACAAAATTGATATTGTTTATTCAATAATTTTGATAATTATTTTTTCTAAAATGTAGTTTCAAGGTTAGTCATACAACCTCGAATGAGCTGTACAATGAAAACATGCTAAAAAGATCACAAACCATAGGTTATCGGCTATTAGTTTTGGTAAAATGAATTGCCTTTAAAGTTAGAACAACAAACATACTTAATTCTTTGCAAACAATAATTTAGTAGTCTCAAAATCTAAAGTTTTACTAGAAAAATAATGGATGCACATAAAATTTTAGTAATGATCGAGTATACACTAAGATAAGAAAAGAATTTCAACATGAATTACAATTGGCAACATTCTAGTCATACCCAAATTAATGACTATAAAAAGCAAAAAAAAAAAAAGATAAGAGTATAAATCATTCAAAAGAAGAACCAAGCCTCACTCCTATATTTAATATAAGGTGACTCACCCCATGGAGCAGTAAAAGAGCACCATATATATACACATCCAACCAATGTATGGACAATATTTGAAGATAATGAATTTGTTATTCCAAGATTCAATGTTCATATTTATTACCCATGAAGGATTCAAACTAAGGTAGTGTTTGGTAGCTTATCGATAGTCAGATTTAACAACGGATTTAGCTTAAATTCAGCCAAACACCGAAAATTGAAGCTTAAATCCAACACCACGTTAAACCAAAATTTTTCGCGTTTTTACTTGATTTTCATCATATTCTGTCTTCTTCATCACGTAAATCAAGATTTATTAAATCTAAGTTGTGGGCAGATTTACCATCGGTGGTTTCGATTCGTCCCCCCGTCAAAATGGATTTGATAAATCTAAATTTACTAAATCCTATTTAACATAAGCCCTTGATGTAGCCAAACACTGCCTAAGAAATGTTTCTAAATCTTTCAAGGCTTAGTCTATTGCTACAAGTTTCCAATGTATTCTTCATGAATTCAAACAACATCAAATCTTCCATGGAAAGTTCGACTATTGACTACTCTTAGTTCAACTCTCGAGTTCTAGTATAGGCAAAGTAGTGTAGAATCCACAAAGAAAAAATAGGGCAGCCAAAATTAAGTGTATACTCCAAATACGAGGCTGGAAGGAACTGAGAATTGAACGTTTTAAACTAAGAAATAGGTTGAATCAAAACGTTGTAATAATGAACTAATCCTAATAAAATACCCATAATTATCTCATTAACTTCATCTTCCAGTGCTTCACCTTATTCTCTAGCCCCTACAGAGTTGAATCTTGGTGGCCACGACAAACTAGATGTAACCATCACGACCTATCCAAAAGGAGAAGAACTTATTGTAGACTTCGATTGACCATGAGATCTTCATCCTCCGGGAGAAGAACACATAGGTCATGATAGCGACGATCGAGTTTGGAAGGATCCGAGCAGGGATGATGCCATAGCAGTTGAAGATTGAACGCAACTCTCGACAAAATGATAGCCGAAGATCCATCTTAAAATGATCCTTGTAGAAGACAAGGTCAGGAGAGAACTCATTCGTAGCCTGTTCATGGTTGTTGGCCGGTCGTAGGAGAATTGTGTGATCCAAAACAAAACAATCTTGGATCTCCTCTACAAACGCCGTAGAAAGGAGCGAAACCTTTGTAGTAGGAATCGAACCAAACTACTTCTAGGAGTATTTCCGAACCAAGGAGTATAACGTTAGACAGGAAAGAAGGACCTCAGTTGCTGAAAAGAGAGATGCAAAAATCTATTCAAACTACATACCAAGAATTCGTACCCATTCAAATGTGATATAAGAGAAAATGTCCTCACCGACTTTTTTTGGTTCTCTACCCTCATAAGAGAAATCACTCATAGTCGGTCGAAGCCATGTCTCGGCCTCAACCGCCGCCTCCTCAGCACTCCTTTGGGGAACTGCGATCCTTGCAGCCTCCTGGACAAGCAATTTTTCTCTCACAGCAGGAACATTCACCCCTGACGAGTGTCCCGTAGGATGATTCTTAGGACGACTTCTTACATGTCCGACAACATTTTCCTGAGGAGGGCTTGCAAGAAAACTAGAAGAACTAGGTCGGATCTCGCGATTGCCGGCTCGGCTTCAACACAACTCTCTTCCTACTCGCCCCTTTTGTGGATACCTCACCTGCTGGTTTGCGCTTCACGTCTAACTTACGGGCTTGCGTGCACATATCGCTCATAGCCTTGAGGAGGACACTCTTATCATAAGGTGGAACTCCTTTGTCAGACATCGCGAAAAACACGTAAAGAAGACATGAGACAAAGGAGTCAGAAGAGACGGACACTGTGCAAGCCTCTCTTGCTCGAAGCTTATTTATAATGACCCAGGCACGAGAATCCAAGGAAGTCCATTATTGTGTAAGAATATCATGTAATTTTTTCATACGTGTTTAAAAATTTTCTTATCCTTGTGTACTGAACAACTTCAGATGATCAAGAAAATCAGAGAACTAAATATGTACACGTAAGAATGTGTCGGCACGGATCTCAAAAAAGATTTGCGGCTAAGGAAGAAGATGCAGACGATTGAACGTAGCCTTCAACGATCATTTTCAGATGAGTATTGGCGAAGGAGGCATCTTATCTAAACAATTGACAGAAGACGCTATGAGAAAATCCCGTAGGGCTATAATCAATCTTAGGACGATCAATGGTAAGTATATATATCGACCGTCTCAAGGCTTGCCATGCAATCGATAATTCTCATCGATCAAATTGGTCTTCGGTTTTATTATTTGCAAATTATTCTGTAATTATCAAGTAAACCCCATCTGAAATGGTAATAATGAGGGGGCTAATATATATTTTTATAATATCCGGACCCATGCCTATAAATAGGGGTCCATATTATGAATAAGTGACACATTTTATCTATCTACTACTGCTCTCTCTCTCTCTCTCTTAATCAATTCCTAATAGAATATTCTATTCTTTAGGTGTGTTTCCCGGACATTTTTGGATTCAACAACACATAAATATTATTTCATTATTTTCATTCACTAGGGCAAGACTTCAAGCTGGAACTAGCCTCTCTCTCGAGGGCTGACAAACTTGAAAAAATATATATTTTTTTCTTTAAATTTTGAGCAATTAAATTTATTAGACAGAGTTGAAATTTAAAAAAAATTAATATATTTAAAGAAAATTAAATTGCTCACCAAGTTAAGGCTAATCTCTTTGTTTCTTGTTAAGGCAATTTGTGCTACTGTCATTCTCATCATGACATAACCTTGGGCCCCAGTTGATGAAACTGAGTGTAGCTGGGGAAGATGCTCATGACCCTTAACTTTTTTATTAAAACATATAATACAGTAAAAATTTAGTCCTAGAAATTTAAATATTAATATTAATTTAATATTAATTATATATTTATTTTAATAGTAATATTTATAAACATAAATAATTGTCATTCTTTAATTTTTAATTTTGCCATCATTTTTCTTACTTTCTTGCTCCACCCTTAACATCGATAGTGATAATCCATAACCCAAAACGCAATAGTAGACTAGTTATTTCAGAGTAGGGATTAAAACAATTCAATTTTCGCTAATTAGTTTTTGTAGTCACAAAAAAATTTTGAAAGCTGAAGAAAAGGTTACAAAGCAAATTGATGTGACTCGGAACGAAAAACAGCTAACCAACATCAGATGAATTTCAATAGAGATACGGGGAAACTCAAATGAGGGCTCATTTTATTAATGCCAACGAAATCAAATAAGATACAACATTGATCTACTTTTTGGGAGGTAGATCGTTTCTCCACAAATCATGACGCCACAAAAGTAAAATTACCACAAGTCAAAACCTAAAACAAATCCTAGCTAATTACACCTCATAAATACTCTCCAAGATCTCCTTTCAAACTTTCTCTCCCAAAGCCTCCTCTTGTACGTGATTAGCAACTGTGTGAGTCTCACCCGGACATTGAAATCGTGCTCAGCCTTTCCTAGGCCGGGCTGGTTGGCATGGCCAGGCCGACGACCGGTGTGGCTGAGTTCCGACTGGTCTAGACCATTCCTCTTTGAACCGACTAGTCATCTGCAGCAAGAGCTCTCCCTTCGGCTCTCCCCCTTGCAGGAGCAAGTGCAGGTGCATCACAATACTGTATTACATTGAAAGTTTGTCCTTGATTATCATTAGATTAAAGGCCATTATTTGCCCAACCTTTTTGCATATAGTATTCTTATAGTTCCAAGAGATGGTAGATGAAGAGACATATTCTTCTTGTGTATATAGTTTGTACCAATACAAAAGCCAGGCTGTCGACTGGTGTGGCTGAATTCCGACTAGTCTAGATCGATCCTCCTTGGACCGACTAGTCATCTGCAACAAGAGCTCTCCCATCGGCTCTCCTCCTTGTAGGAGCAGGAGCAGGTGCAAGTGCATCACAATACTGTATTACATTGGAAGTTTGTTCTTGATTATCATTAGACTAAAGGCCATTATTTGCCCCACCTTTTCAAATATAATATTCTTATAGTTCCAAGGGATGGGAGATGAAGAGACATATTCTTCTTGTATACATAGTCTATACCAATACAAACTCACATATCAAAGATTTAAGTTTGGATTTTCTTAAGGATGATTTACATACATAGCCCACAATTCCTATGCAGAAAACAACAACAACAATAACAAGCCTTTATCCCACTAAATGGGGTCAGCAACATGAATCCTTTTTCTCCATTGTGTCCTATTGAGTGTCATATTTTCATTTAATTCTAATAAACTAAGATCATTTTATATACAATATGCCTAAGTCTTTTTAGGCCCACTTCTGCATTTCTTAACATAAGTCAAATCTAAAATATCTACTCTCCTAATTGAATCATCAGACGATCAACATTTAATGTGACTAAACCATTTACGATGATTCTTTAATTTTGTTTGCCACTGGAGCTACACCAACCCTTTCACTGAAATATTCATTTCATATTTTGTCTCAAGTGTCAAGCCGCTCATCCACCCAAGCATTCTCATCTCAACAACACAATTTAATTTTATCATTCCCTTTTAAAGGCCAGCCTTCTGCACCATAAAGCATTACAGGTCTCACCACCATCTTATTAAATTTTCTTTTTAAGTCTAAGCGGTACTTTTCTATCACACAATAGGCCCGATGCATTCCTTCACTTCAACCAACCAGTTTGAATTCTACTACTAACATCCACATCTATATTACCATCACTTTGAACAATAAACCCGAGATATCTAAAACGTTCATACCTTTTAATGATTTGATCACCCACAATTCCTCTGTATGTGTGTGTGACATTTGAACTATACCAAAATGTTTCGTATTACATAAACAAACGTCATCATTCTAACTTTTAAAAAATGAAATACTTTTCATGCATAGGTAAGATGTCATATATGTAAAAATTGAAGTTTAGGTGTTATATATGTAAATGCATATGAACTGAGTTGTATGTATGTATGTAAATCTTCCTTATCTTTTATAGGTCTACCCATGAAGAAAAAGATTATTCCTGTATAAATATCATTATTTAGTTTAGCGCCTGTTTATAATATTCTTCCACTAAGCTTTTCCTATGCTTACTTTATGGTGCAGGTATTCGTATCATGTTACTGAAGTGAATAACATAGCTTATGGCACTGCTGCGTAATAGCTGGATCGCTAGCTTCTGTTGGAGCTATTTTATTTGGAGTGACTCAATTACACGGCTACTGGAGGTATTGGTCCTTTTGGATTTTAGTTAGTAAGATTCACATAAATACCACTCAATTCTTATGTATTTATTTATCTAACAATTAAACTTTACTTTTTGCATATATGCCACCTTACCTGTACGTAAAGCTCCTCATCTCATAAATCTAATATTTCCTATGTTTTAATGTAAATCCTGAATTTATTAAATGCAATTATTAGGAATTAATGGATTTAAGTGAAAGAAAACACACATTTGGGCTGTTGCTTCTCTCCTCGCCAAACACTTCAAAGGAATTTAGTTAGATTTAACCCTTTTGGATTTAATAAATGTGAATTTACATTATTCACTAAATTTNATTTACATGATTCACTAAATTTATTAAAACTGCCACAATTTTTGTTCCAGCGCAATTGTTTGAAAAGCAATATGGCTTGTAATAACTGTCTAGAAAATAACATTTTGACAAAATTGCCCAAATACACTCCTTGTCTCTTGCTCATTGTTGTTTATACCTAGTTGTCCGCTATGTATATTGGATTCCTAGAACTGCTGGTATGTATTTATAATTTAAGAATCAGTTTAAAGCCTAAAATCAAAACAAAGGAAAATAAAAGAAGTTAATCATGTCCTCTCATTAACATCAATGCATGGTTTGTTTGCGCTACAAAAAAAAAAAAAGCTTCTTGATGCATAAATACCACTCAATTCCTATGTATTTACATACCTCACACCTAAACTTCAGCTACTACATAAATGACACCTTACCAATACAATGATACATTTGATTTAATATTTAAAAACAAAGTGTTGGTGTTAGATAATGTAAATATATATGTGGAGAAATTAGGGCGAAGTAAAATAAGAATCGACACAAATCCAGAAGAACACACAAAGATTTAACGAGGTTCGGCAAAGATGTCTACGTCATCAAGAGCAAGCAGAGCGACGACTTTCTTTCTATTTCAGAAAAGAGTACATAATAAAATATGACATACAGAAAAATGTTACATACAGACTTATTTATAATCCTAGAAAACTTTGAGTACAATATATAATTACCAAATTACCCCTGTACCGCACCCCCAACCCATATAAAGAAACTCCCCCGATTTGGACAGATTCTTCCGCTCCGCTTCGTTCCAGTATCTGTTCCTTATATGATATATGTGTCATACCATAACAATATATGTAAATGCCCAGAACCATTCACTTACGNAAAATCAAAACAAAGGAAAATAAAAGAAGTTAATCATGTCCTCTCATTAACATCAATGCATGGTTTGTTTGCACTACAAAAAAAAAAGCTTCTTGATGCATAAATACCACTCAATTCCTATGTATTTACATACCTCACACCTAAACTTCAGCTACTACATAAATGACACCTTACCAATACAATGATACTTTTGATTTAATATTTAAAAACAAAGTGTTGGTGTTAGATATTGTAAATATATATATGAATTGGATGATATATCTGTTGAGAAATTAGGGCGAAGAAAAATAAGAATCGACACAAATCTAGAAGAACACACAAAAATTTAACGAGGTTCGGCAAAGATGTTTACGTCCTCGGGAGCAGAGCGATGACTTTCTTTCTATTCCAGAAAAGAGTACGTAATAGAATATGACATACAAAAAATGATTACATACAAACTTATTTATAACCCTAGAAAACCCTGAGTACAATATATAATTACCAGTTATCCCTGTACCGCACCCTCAACCCACATAAAGAAACTCTCCCAATTTGGACAGATTCTTCTGCTCCGCTTCGTTCCAGCATCTGTTCCTTATATGATATATGAGTCATACCATAACAATATATGTAAATGCCCATAACCATTCACTTACTAGAATTCAAATCCTCCATCAATCTGTTATAAATGCCTATATTTGATATGAATCCAGCATCCAACATTTCGTCCACCACCCTCTCCCCTTCCTTCTTCATCCCTTCCCTCCCAAACCCTCGCACCAGTATCGAAAATGTGGCGCCATTAGGATCAAAACCCTTACCCGTAGCAAAAACCCTAAATTGATTCGCATCCGCCGCCCTCCCTAACTTGCAGAGATCATCCATAACACAATTGAAGGTTATTGTATCAGGCAAAATCCCCTTCTCCACCATCTTCTGCATCACTCCAAAAGCTTCTTCCACTTCGCCCAAATTCCTCAAACCTTCAATCAAAGTAGTGCAGGTCACCACTCCCACCTTCCTCCCCTTCTCCCAAAACAATTGTACAATCTCCAACCCTTTCCCCACCTTCCCTTCCCCGCAAAGCCTCTCAATCAGCCCCAACGAATCAAAATCCTCCGGAACAATCCCCATCGCCATGAAATCCATGACAAGCTCGCACGCTTCTTCGCTTCTTCCATCCCTGCAGAGCCCACGAATCAGAATCTCGCAGGTGGAAGACGATGGTCGAAAGCCAAGCTGGATCATCTCGCGCGCAGCGCTAATCCCTTCCTCGAATTTCTTCTCCCTCATAAATCCGGCTATCAGAGTATTGAAACTGACCACATTGGGTTCCAAGTTCTTCGATCTCATCTCTCGAAACCATTTTAGGGCGGAATTGAAATCGGAGTTCCGGCAAGAGCTGTTGATCAGGATATTGATGGTATGCGTATCGGGTTTCACGCGAGCTTCGATCATGGCGTCGTAGCAATCCACGGCGCCGCGGTGGTCACCGCGGCGAGCGAAGGCGTGGATTAGGGGGTTGTAGAGGGAAGCATCGGGGGGGCCGTCGATGGATCGGAGAGCGTCGGAGAGGGTCTGTGAAGCATCGGCGAGGCGGCCGGCGCGGGAGAAAGCGGCGATGGCTGAGCGGTAGATGTGGGGAAGACGGTTGCAGGAGAAGATGCTCCCGGCGGCGGCGGCGGCGGTGGAGCTGGAGCAGGGGCAGGGATGAGTGAGGAGGTAGCGGAGGAGGAGGAGGAGGGAATCGAGGCGGGAGGAGGAGGAGAGGGAGCGAGTCATGTACTCGTAGGTGGAGTGANATAAGCTCTTTTTTTTTTTTTTTGGTTTAACATGTACATCTAAAATATGTAAATTCGGTAAAATTATTATATATATATATACACACACACCGTGATCAAAATTTTGTACAGTGAACCAATTAAAAACCCCTACTTTAAAATGTGTATGTCAATGTATCTCACTTTAAATAGTTTTCTCATTGGAGCCCGTACGCTGAAATCGCTCGATGTTTGGGCGCGGTAGAAGGGGATTTATCAAATTCGTGAATTTCAGTCGGTAGAGATGGATCAAATGAGAAAGTACGAAGTAAATTTGCGTAATCTGTTGTCTTCTAGTTAGATTTGATAAATCTGGATTTTCATCACAGAAGAGATGGAACGGGAATAAATAGGCTGAACACGAGAGATTTGATTTTAACAGAGTTTGATTTGGTTTTATTTTATTTTTGATATTTTGCTGGATTTAGATGAAATTCATGATTAAATTCTGTTAAAAGTTTGTTCCGAATACCCCCTTTATGCTTATTATTATTATTGTTTTAATTTTCATGCAAGTTATGGAATAGAAATTTATAACAGATTAAAGCGTTATATGATCAATTCACTTTTGCTTATTATTATTTTTTTATGGATGTTTTTAGATATGAACAATCTAAAACATTAATTATAGCATTTTAACCTTTCAAATTTTAAATATAATATTTTAACCAATCAAAATCTTCAATAAAAAAACCTTTTTGAGTGGGTTTAGGAGGGTGGGTTCAGGGCTGTGAATTTAGTTCAAAGATCATTAATGTCTCAAAAAATGATTCGAATTTTGGCTCAGATCGAGATCAGATGGAAATAAACGAGTTGAGATAAGAGCCAAAATTTTAGATTGAAGTTTTTTCGAGCCGATTTTGAGTCAACCTTGGCTCTGCTCAAAATCGGATTGTTAACAACCCTAGTGATGTTAGGGCTAAACATTTAGCGAATTTAGCTTGTAGATTATTAATCGCTTGAAAGTTGATTCAAAGTTTGGCTTCGATCAAGATCAAATAGAAATAAAAAAGCCGAGCTAAGCGCCAAAATTTTGGATCGAATTTTTTTCAAGCGGATTTTGAGCTTACCTTGGCTCGGCTCGAAATCATATCGTGGTTGTAATGAAAGATGTGGTTAAAATGTTATACTTAAAGTTTGGGAATTTAAAATATTATATTTAATATTTTGGGTGGTTGATATGTAAAAATCCAATTTTTATTTCTTTGAATGTCCTCCCAAAAATGTTGGGAAATTTAAGTACATACCACTTAATTCTTATGTATTTATTTATCCGACACCTAAAGTTAAATATTTACATTTAATTTGATGTCGTACTCTATACAATAGAAATAAATGTATCGCTCTTTTTAAAATGTTAGTGATATTTTTTATATGATATTTAAAAATTGAGTGTTATGCAAATAAATTAGAAAGTTTAGGTGTTAGATATGTAAATACATATTGACCCTAAATTTGTGTGTGAATCACACTCAAGACATAGTTAAAAGAAGAGAGAAGAGAGAGAGAATGACCTTTCAAGCATCCTCACTTTGTCAAGTTCCCATCCTCCAAATAAAGATTGCCCCTTTTTACATTTAATGCTTTCTTGATTTATAGAAGCTATAACTATCGTGAGATGACACTTATAATTTTAATTTTTTTATGGTCTGAGTTCTGATCAATCAATTTTAACCTAGTTAATTCCTAATTGAATGGTCTCTAGTCGGCCATTTTCTTGTTGATTGGCTGACCTCGAAGCCGATTAGCCTCGAGAAGGTCGACCTTTAATCAACCAGGTTCTGATCGGTCTCCTGCTCCGATTGGTTTTTGATCGGTTGACCCTTAATTGATCAACTTATGATCAGTAGCTTGTTTGGCCAGTGTTTGATCAGTTGTCTGCTCGATCGGTTTTTAATTGGTTGCCTGCTTAATCGGTCTCTGATCAAACGTCCTCTATTGTTCAATTATCCTTTATTCATATACTACTGCATTGCTCGAGATTTGCCTTTTGACACGTCTTATTCTGAGCCGTTGGATCTGCAAAGTATTCGATAAGAGCATTATTGTTGTATATATTTTAGTTATCCGATTCTTTTGTATTTTAGTAAGCTATGTTGTCATAAGAATGAGAGGATTAAAAGCAATAAACAATAAGTTACTATTAAATGATCTCAATGATTCATACTCTATTGACTTTGAAATCACTCATTATTATAAATAGGTCATGGATACAGCTCCCTAAATTTGTCTGCTTCGTGCTATTTTTCCCTTCTATAATTTTCTTGCGTCTCACGAGCTTTTGCTCTACTTTTCTTTGTCGATCGTTCTTTTGCTTCGCGGGGGCTCGTAATGGATAAACTTATGAAGTCCCAAACTAAAATTTTAAGTAGTTAGATACGTAAATGCCCCTAAATATAAATATCAAAATTTTATGTTAGATATGTAAAGACGTAATAATTGTGTGGTATTGTTGAATCCTAAATTGTTCTTTGTTAACACGTCCAGAGAGTTAGAACCGGACAAGGAAGAAAGAGAAAGAAAGAGTTGAATAAGTCAAGAGTTCACTTTAGAGAGAACCAGTATAGCCCATTCTATTAGTATTTTTGCCTCGTACTTATCAATGCATGTTTTGTACAATTACAAAAAAGGAGGGAGTAGTTATGGAAATTGTTCTTAATAATATTGATATTCTAATTAATTGTATGAATTTCATGTAATATCTGTATTATAATTTGAATTTTAATATGACGATAACCGTTTGACTAATTTATTTGAATTCGATTGATTGAGGTAATTGGCTGAGCGGCGACCGTGCTTTGTGTTAGTTGTGTGAGACGCTCGGTCGAATGTTGTTCTCGTCCGCTATGGTAAAAGTGGGTTGGTCGATTAGCCGCAATCAAAGATTCTCGTCTGTGCTCTGGTCGGTCAGGGCTGCATGCGTGGTATGTCGTTCGGATCTCTCTCCATAGTGTGTCGGCCGATTCTTGATTACATGGTTGGTTCTAGGACTATAGGAGGCCTCGATCGTTTGGTCGTTATTTGGGTCGTTCGGTTGCTTTGAGATTTGTGCTGACAGGTTTAGTCTATACAGGTATTTATGCAAATTTTCCTACAATATATTGAAACTAATAACAAGTGAGCATTGTAGTTTATAAAATGCACGCAAATTTTAGAAAACGAGGTTATTCACAAGCAAAATATTCAATTTATTCGTTTGAGAAGTGTTGAGAAATTAGAGCGAAGAAAAATATGAATCATTAGTCAAATTTATTTATATGAGAAGATTATTCAATTATTCATAATTGTGATTATATACTTAATTTATTTATAATTTATATCATGATGATTTATTTTTGTTAGCAAAATTACTTCACTGATTAGACTTAATTATATTAGTTATATTATTATTCTCTTAATGTAGAAAAATAAATTATAAATAATTTTTTTTTCTCAAAAGAGTCCTAAAATGAGAAGCTCTGATTTTCTTATAGTTCTAACGAATTAAGTTGACTCTTCACTAGACTTTGAATTGGTAATATAATTAAACCACTCTGAGTCCTGCCTTTAACCCTAGTTACGATGAAAAGATTGCTTGGAATAGTTAACCCAACATTAGGCATTTACATATATACCATGCAATTCATATGTATTTACATATCACCTAAATTTTTTCACTTGTATCCATAAAGGTTAAATCCTTAATATATCATAAAATATCAGTAATATTAACTTTTTAAAAATATTACATTTTAGGTGTTAGATGTGTAATTACAGTAGAATTATACGGTATATTTGTAATTTATTTTTCTTGTTTTTTTTATGGGCTGTTATTTTTTCATTAATCTTATCTTTATTTACTATTCATTAAAAAATAAAAATAAATGTGCAAATCTAGTATGTAAAAACTTTACAGCTTACGGAACTGGAATGACTTCCAAGTTGAGTCTTTACCTAATCGTTTGACTTAGTAGAAATGTTACTATCAAGCTTAGGGAGCCACAGAGGTTTCAGCACTTTAAAATCAAATAATTATAATAAATAGATAGATAAATATAAAAAAACATTTTAATAAAGACAACCTTTTTTGCTTTTATTTTTTTAAGATGTTGGTCCTTTCTAGCATGGATTAGATTTTAGACAAAGCGTCTGTTTTGGACTTTTGTGATTCTTTGAAGAAGTAGTTGAAGTTATTGTAGATAAATTATCGTTCAAAAAGCTGTGGTCGCTATTACAGGTTTCTCTAGTTTCTAAAATTAGGATCGTAACTTTCTGCAAATCACTGTACTTAGTAAGTCCAGATTGCAAAGCACAATTTCCCGCTGCAATATTTTGTCAAATACCACAAAGTACAGTGCAACATTGCACCTCCATCGCANATGTTGGTCCTTTCTAGCATGGATTAGATTTTAGACAAAGCGTCTGTTTTGGACTTTTGTGATTCTTTGAAGTAGTTGAAGTTACTGTAGATAAATTATCGTTCAAAAAGCTGTGGTCGTAACTTTCTGCAAATCACTATACTTAGTAAGTCCAGATTGCAAAGCACAATTTCCTGCTGCAATATTTTGAAAAAGCAATCGAAGCATAATTTTGTCAAATACCACAAAATACAGTGCAACATTGCACCTCCATCGCACTGCTGCCTCAATCGCACCCTTACATCTAGCTATGAATTGAGGAAGAGAAATGAAAGTTAAGGAGAGAGGGATAGGGTATGATATTACTCTTTTTTACTTTGAGAGGCCCTATGACCAGCCAGAAGTGAATTGTGTAATGCAATCTGATACAATCTTTTATTCCTAAAGGTANAATTGAGGAAGAGAAATGAAAGTTAAGGAGAGAGGGATAGGGTATGATATTACTCTTTTTTACTTTGAGAGGACCTATGACCAGCCAGAAATGAATTGTGTAATGCAATCTGATACAATCTTTTATTCCTAAAGGTAGTCAAATTTGCTCTGTACTAAAGAGCTTTTTGATTTGTTAAAAAAGAGTGCAATGTAAAACAAATTTGATGTAATTAACGTATAGTGCATTTGAAATATTTTTGAGTTGTTTGGTTCGGTGCAAGTTGTGTGGTCAAATGCCAGCTGATCCAGCCCAGGATTATAAATCATAGTTTGTCGAGCCGAATTGAATATATATACTTCAGGCAAACTGTTGAGTTTTCTCAGCTAGGCACTAACTAGCTCGCAAGCACGAATTCAGGATGAAATGTAGGGCAATTAGCCAGGCCGACTAGACCATACTATTCAACTAACTCAATTAGTGATTTATGCTTGATAGTTTGTCTATGGTGATTAGTGCACGAGATTGAAATTTGGTTGAGGTCACTCGTCTGCTCGTTAAGTGTGAAGGGACTCAATTCGCCTCTTAACCTAAGAAATTGGCTCATTCAAGAATCAAGAAGGATAATTTACTTTAAAGATGAATTGATGGATGTTGATGAGTAGTATTTCGAGTCAAAACGAGCCAAACACGAACAAAGATTCGAGCTAAAACGCACCGAACACGAACGAATAAATCTTGGTTCGTGTTCGGCTTATTAACTTAACGAACGAGTCAAACACGAGCTTCTTGACAAGCCGAACACAAGTTGTTCGCGAACAACGAGCCATTTTGACAGCCCTATTAATAACAAAATAATCTTGATAATATCTGAATAAATATGAGAAAAAAAAATTAAAACTATTGAGATTCTATGCTATACACCCTAAATAAATATTACAAAAAACTCAACGTTCAAAACTCATGAGGTTCAATTTCAGGAGGAGTAATATTATAAATTTCCAAGGAGCTAATAATTTAGATAAACTTTATCAATTTCTAAATATTAGAGTTTATCAAGTATGTTATTTTGACCCCCAATTAATGAACTAAGGTAAAATGACACTTTTGTAATTTGATTTCGCTCACCTACCACATCTCACCTATCGTTCACCTACCGTTCACCTACCGCTCACCTACCTCCCACCTATCACTCTCTTGCTTCTATAAATAGAGTCGGTGTGAGGCTTAGGAGAGCAAGAGAAGAGATCTTAAGCTACCACAAAGGAGGAGAGAATAGCTAGAGAGCTAGAGAGAAGGAGAGCATCTTGAGGCTTTGTATCAAGGTGTCGCTTGAGAAGGAGGCCATAGAAGGAAGATGAGGGCTCATCTCTATGTATAAGCTATGTATTCTCTATTTCGGCCACAGAAAGAAGATGAGGGCTCGTCTCTATGTATAAGCTATGTATTCTCTATTTCTTTTGTATTATGATATATTGATTGATTCCCTCCCGTGGACGTAGATCCAGTTGGATCGAACCACGTAAACGATCTGTATTTGATTGTGTTCTTTGCGTTTCATTTCTATGTCAGGAAGTACATATCTCACAACAATTGACACCGTCTGTGGGGAGATCCATACTTCTTGGCTAGAGGTGTCCGCGTAAAGGTGTTCGCGGCTAGCGACGAAGAAGAGGAGTTCGACATTCACGAACATAGGAGCAAGCAGATTGTGCGCAGACAGTCGAATCACGACAGATTCGGTGAGCAGTCGAAGCTTTGATTGACTGGATTCGCACCGCAGGTTGTGCGGTTCGGCGAGACGGAGGAGGAACAGTTCGTGAGTGAGGGCCGAAAATTTGCGACAAGGTTGCCAGCATAGGATTTCGGAGCAGGAGTTCGGTCTTGCGAGCAGCTCGGCCAGAGGGAAGAGGTGGAGATCGCTCAGAGAAGGGTTCAGGGAGTTCCCTGTTCGGGTGACGGCTCTGCAGAGGCAGTTATTCTCGTGTGAGAGGCAGAGGAGGAATTCCTGATTTGTTCCGCTGGACGCAGAGGAGTGCCTGCGGGAAGGAGGCGCGAGCACTAAACATAAAGTTTTCTCCGGTGAACAGGTGTGATCTCTGTCAGAAGGGATCAGAGCTCCCCGTTCGGTTGACGAAAGCAGTGGAGTTCACAGGGAGAAGGTAAGAAATTTAGTGAGAATTTTTTGGATAGCAAGACGTTAAAAGACAAGTTTAGGCTGAAAAATTTTGGTTGCTATACAATAGTACAACATTTTGGTGATTTCATTCTAGTTCTTGGAAGGACAGCAGGTAAAATTCATTTGGAAGAAATCCTAGCCACGATAATGAGTTCCGTTAAATTCGGCCTTGAGAAATTCAATGGGAAGAATGACTTCGGCCTATGGAGAGTAAAGATGAGAGCTCTATTGGTTCAGCAGGGTGTTGCAGAAGCCTTGCAAGGGTCGGCGACATTGCCGGCCGACATGACCGAGAAGGAGAAGATCAACATACTGGATAAGACCCACAATTTGATAATCCTGAGCTTGGGCGACAAAATTCTGAGGGAGGTGTCGAGGGAGATAATGGCTCAAGCACTTTGGGCCAAACTCGAGGTACTCTACCTGATAAAGCCTCTGGCTAATAGGCTATTTCTGAAGCAGCGTCTATACTCCTTCAAAATACATGAAGACAAATCCGTCTCAGAGCAGATCGACGAGTTCAACAAGATCATCGACGACCTCGAGAACATCGACGTTAAGATGAACGATGAGGACAAGATACTACTGTTGCTAAACTATATTCCTAAGAGCTACGAGCATTTTAAGGGTGTGATGCTCTATGGAAGGGTACAAACTATTACTTTGGAGGAGGTTCAATCTCTGATTAGAGCCAAAGAACTTCAGAGAAAGCATGATATGGACAAAGAAGTCAGCAGGGACAGTCTTATTGTCAGAGGAAGATCAGACAGGAAAGATTTAAGAAATGGTCAGTACAGATCAAGGTCAAGCAAGAATGGCGGGAATCAGTCATCAAGGGGATCTTTCAAGTGCTATCATTGCCACAAAGACCGTCATTTCAAGACGAACTGCCCAGACAGGAAGAATAAGAATCAAGAAGAGCCAGAAGTATCAGGACAAGCAACCATAGCCTCTGATGACTATGATNAATTCAATGGGAAGAACGACTTCGACCTATGGAGAGTAAAGATGAGAGCTCTATTGGTTCAGCAGGGTGTTGTAGAAGCCTTTCAAGGGTCGATGACATTGCCTGTCGACATGACCGAGAAGGAGAAGATCGGCATACTGGACAAGACACACAGTTTGATAATCCTGAGCTCGGGCGACAAAGTTCTGAGGGAGGTGTCGAGGGAGTCAATGACTCAAGCACTTTGGGCCAAACTCGAGGTACTCTACCTGATAAAGTTTCTGGCTAACAGACTCTTTTTGAAAAGCACTTTGGGCCAAACTCGAGGTACCCTACCTGACAAAGTCTCTGGCTAATAGGCTCTTTTTGAAGTGCTCTTTGGGCCAAACTCGAGGTACTCTACCTGACAAAGTCTCTTGCTAATAGGCTCTTTCTAAAGCAGGACCTATACTCCTTCAAAATGCATGAAGACAAATTTGTCTCAGAGCAGATCGACGAGAACAAGATCATCGACGACCTCGAGAGCAGATCGACGAGTTCAACAAGATCATCGACGACCTCGAGAACATTGATGTCAAGATGGACGGTGAGGACAAGACACTACTGTTGCTAAACTCTATTCCTAAGAGCTACGAGCATTTCAAGGATGTGATGCTCTATGGAAAGGTACAGACTATTACTCTGGAGGAGGTTCAATCTCTGATTAGAGCCAAATAACTTCAGAGGAAGCATGATAGGGACAAGGAAGTCAGCGGAGACAGTCTTATTGTCAGAGGAAGATCGGACAAGAAAGATTCAAGAAATGGTCATTACAGATCAAGGTCAAGCAAGGATGTCGGGAATCAGTCATCAAGGGGATCTTTCAAGTGCTATCATTGTCACAAAGATGGTCATTTCAAGAGGAACTGTCCAGATAGGAAGAATAAGTATCAAGAAGAGCCAGAAGAATCAGGAGAACCAAGCGTAGCCTCTGATGACTACGATTCTGCTGAGGCCCTGTTGATCACAAAATTTAAATCCAGTAAGGAGTGGATCCTCGACTCAGGGTGTTCTTTTCACATGTGTCCTCATAAAGACCGGTTCGAGACACTGTAAANGCCTCGTTAGCAACCGTAGGTTACCTCCTCCGAGGGATTCCCGATCTTCCAATAGATACATTTTAATTTAGTTGAAGTTGTATTTTTGTGATGTTTGTGATTAAATTTTGAGTTGTCTTATATTTTGAAATGTCGTGAGATATTTTTTTTTGTTTGAAATTTTTGTTTTTAGTTTTGGTTTTGTTTTGTTTTGTTTTTTTTAACATGCAAGTGTATGCATTAAATAAGCATAAAAAGAAAAGCAGTAGAAAAGTACAAGAAATGCTGTAAAACGCTGTAAACTGTAAAAGTGTACCTGGCGAGTCTTCTCGTTCCACCACCTGAAACTCAAAATGCATGTCAGAACATTTATGTATATAGAACTGGAAAAGTAAAGTTTTGGAAACCTTCCTAACTCTATGTTGTGTATTGGGGGTCTTTAAATTTTAAGGATAATATTATTAAGTAAAACATATTAAGTTTAATAGATCCCTGAGGTATTTACCAGGTTAAGAGTAGGGAGCAGGTTCATGCAAACTTCTTAATGTCTGGTAAAAGGCCTTGGGTTCATTTAAACTTTATTATGCTGCTCAATAATTCATCCTGTATATCTTGAACATTGATGTCTTGATTATTCCCAAGAATAAGGTAATCATAAAATTATGTGGGTGAAGACCCTAAAGGGGCAAATTAGTGTTACTAAGAACACTTGACCAAATTTTTAGTCCTAATTGGACTTGTGGTGTTTTAAAAAAGTTCGATCATGTTGATTTTTCTAATCCTCTTTTAACAAGTGGATTTCAACTTAAGTTCACCATTATGCCCTTAATACCTAAGTGAATGTATTAAGTGTGTGTATTAATTTTGAAAAGATTTAAAATTTTAAGTGATCATTATCAAGATTATTTTGATATTATTTTGATTATAAAATAAGGGTGTGAAATCTTCAATTTCCCAGAATTATACCCTTAAATTCAAAAAAGTCATTTTATGCTAATGAAGTTCCAAAAATTTTGATAATTATAGGAATTATTCATTTATCTTGTATTGTGGCAAAGTGATGTGAATTTCTACCAATTAAGCCCATTTTTTTAGTGCAAATCATCAAATGAGTTAATTAATATCAGAAATTACCCATTTTCCATTTTTNAATATATATTTATTTTTATTAAATTTCCCTAATATCAGATAACTCAAAAAACTAAGTTTGATAATTTTTTGAGCTATATTTTGATTTTTTAAAAATCATTAAAGTATTAACTTTAATAATGATATTTAAAAAACAATTAAAAATATTAAATGATCTCAAAATCCTTTGAAATTGTTATGGTGAATTCTCTGACTTATTAATCACAGCGGAGAACAAAAATCAAATGATTTTGATCTCTATATTCTCCAAATTAAATGTTTTAATAAAAATTAGGGTTTGCTTAAAATAATAATGTTTTGATTTTTAAAAATTATAAAATTATTTCCTAAGACTAGTCTGGCCAGAGAGAACTCATATGAATATTTGTAGAATTTTCTATGCCATATGCAATCTTCTATAATTATTTGAACAGAAAATGCTTAAGAACTTAGAAAATTAAGATCTCTTTCTAGAGATCTCCCATGTCTTTGGAAAAATACTCAAATTGTGCATCTAGGCAGAGGCTACAACATATAAAAATTTTGGGCCAAGGTGATATCTCAACATGAATGGAGAATTAAAAAACCCCTAACCCTAATTCATTTTTTAAAAATAATTTATGCATCAAATTAATGTGAAAATAATTCCACATGGATCTCCTCTGTTCACTGAGCAAGAGGGTATTTTTATTTTATTTTTATGAGTTTTCTACGCAAAGATATGGATTTTTGAAATTTAATAGCTATTTTCTGAATTTTTTAAATATCCTATTTATTTATTCAAACTGAGGGCTGACTGGATCCTCAGATCCGTCGAAAAGCCACGCGGCGCGTTCCTATTCGACGCCGCCTTCTGACTCAGCTGGCACGCGTCCTGCTGTATCGCCTCAGATGGTCATCCGACTTGATCTCCGCCGTTCATTCAATACATGCGAAGGACGACATCCGTTCATCGTCCCCGATAGCCTTAACCGAGAGCCGTCCATTTTAAAACCTTAAGATCTTTCTCATTTCTTAATGGATTTTAGTGATTATTTTTTTAAAATGTTCGTCTTGAAGAGACGAACACATCAATATGGTAAACATAATATGAAATCAAGCCATTGTAAATGTAGAGCTCGCGAAGGCTCGGGAGAGTANTAAAAGGGGATTGGTTCAAATTTAGAACATTTTGTTTTGGAGTCTAAAGGAGGAAACACTATAGGATGTCACGGATCCGAAGGAATATTTCGGTGACTTCTCAAGCTATCTTATCATTTAAATGTTTCATCCTGCAATTTTTATTTATTAGGATTTACATTTGTGTGAAGCAATTAGCACAAATAACCTTGAAGATGTGAGAATTTAAGTCGTAACAAACGACTACCTCAGAGTCCTAAGGCGAGTTAGGGCTTAGATTGTACAACAAGATTGTACAAATGCCTAAAAGATGTGTTTGGGGATTTATGTTGCACTAGACAAACGACCTCGAGTTCCTATGACTTTGTTGTTTAAAGCTAAGAAAGGATGTGTTGTTGTAGATCCTCCTGCTGTTGAAGATGGCCACGCTGCCCACCATGTAAGCTCCAAGCTCCTCGTTGTAGCAGAGTTTAAGTTTTCTAGGTCATTTGGTTATAATGTCAAATCAGGTGACCTTATGGTTAAAGTTCTTTAAATTTTATTATGGGCATATTAAAGTTGATTAAAGCGACACCGGTCAAGATTCCACGGTTCCATCGTCCTGGCACCACTATTTTCTATTGGAATCACTTAGTCCAAATGAATTTACTAAACTCAACTTAATGAGTTCCATAATTTCATTTAGACCGTGGGAAGCCTCGTTAGCAACCGTAGGTTACCTCCTCCGAGGGATTCCCGATCTTCCAATAGATATGTATTTAGTTGAAGTTGTATTTTTGTGATATTTGTGATTAAATTTTGAGTTGTCTTATATTTTTCATTAGTTGAAGTTATATTTTTGTGATGTTTGTGATTAAATTTTGAGTTTTCTTATATTTTGAAATGTTGTTTGAAGTTGTATTTTTGTGATGTTTGTGATTAAATTTTGAGTTGTCTTATATTTTGAAATGTCGTGAGATATTTTTTTTTGTTTGAAATTTTTGTTTTTAGTTTTGGTTTTGTTTTGTTTTGTTTTTTTTAACATGCAAGTGTATGCATTAAATAAGCATAAAAAGAAAAGCAGTAGAAAAGTACAAGAAATNTGATTTTGATCAAGGCCGATTTTGGGTGTTGGTTGAGAGCTATGGTAGAGGCTCTGTGGAAGGGAAATTTGACGGGGCTTTGACTTCTTTCACTCTTGTGAAGGTGTAGAGTTGGGATTGGATTTTTGTGCTATGTAGGTTGGGATTGGATTTTGTCCTGGTTTCGGGCAAGAATTCAGGCTCAAAATTGGATTGTCATGGTGGATTTGGCAGGGGGAAATGGATTGAAATGAACTAAGGGTCTCCTAGGAAGCTCTCTGAAGAGTTTGGAAGACCTCAGTGAAAATTTTTTTATCACACCCTATTCATGGCCGTGGGGTGGATTTTTATAGAAAATGACTATGAGAATGCTTGGCTGGCCAATTGAGGGGTTAGCCCCACTGCTTAGGTGGCAAGAAGAGGAGCTCTCAGCTCAATTTGGGCTGAGGTGGCCTCTTGGCATGAGTATGGGTTTTAGCTATGTAGGGGCTCACGGTTTTGGATTTTTAGCTTGGCTTAAGGTGGCTAACCAAGGGTTGGATCATGGTTAAAGCTTATGATGCCC
>JXCR01138716.1:196591-206823 GCA_002079205.1 Phalaenopsis hybrid cultivar | reverse complement strand
GGAGTGCTCTTGACCCCAGAACAGGTACATACACCTGACTCTCTGGTTATGGGTAGTCTATGTAGATACTTCTTTCGCGGATATTGGTTTAAGGTGCCTCCGCCCGATCTTGTTTGGGCGGACATTCTTAACCTATCCTTGCGAGGTTTATCGCACGTAGACTCTCCACGTTTTACTTTTTCTTTTGTTTGTCACTTTGTCGTATGTCCCTTCTTATTCGGTTCCTCTCCTCTTCAAATCATTTATATGGTTCGGGAGGGAGATTTATTCGAATGAGGGAAGTATACGACGATCGACAAGCTGGCGACTCCTTTTTAAAATAAAAAAAGAGAAAAAATGAACGAAAACAAACCTAACACGAACGAACAAATCTTGGTTCGTGTTCGGCTTATTAACTTAACGAACGAGTCAAACACGAGTTTTTTAACGAGCTGAACACAAGTTATTCGCGAACAACGAGCCATTTTGACAGCCCTTTTAATAAGAAAATAATTGTGATAATATCTGAGTAAATATGAGAAAAAAAATAAAATTTTAAAACTATTGAGATACTATGTTATACACCCTAAATAAATATTACAAAAAACTCAGATGTTCAAAACTTATGAGGTTCAATTTGGGGAGGAGTAATATTATAATTTTCCAAGGAACTAATAATTTAGATAAACTTTATCAATTTCCAAATATTAGAGTTTGTGAAGTATAATTTTACTTTTAAAAAAATTATATAAATATGACAATTCTTTTTTTATGCGTGCTAGAAAATTCGTAATGATAGAGTAGCTGATTATCGTCTTAACGTTGTACGAAGATTCAACACACACTCAGAAAATAGAAAACAAATGATATGATATCAGAAGTTTTTACGTGGAAAACTCGAAAAGGAAAAAACCATGGAGCCTAATATAGCTGAATAGTTTCACTATAAGAAGATGATTTCAATTGCAGCTATTTGTCTAACAGGCGAAAAAATGTTACTAGGTTTTTCAAGTTACAATGACGATTGACAATAATTGATAGCGATTGACGGCGTTCGGTCAATGTTGGTCTACGGTAGTTGAAATTGAGCGATCATTAGATTCGTTACGCCAAAATTCTTGATTCGACTATGAACCTTTTGGATTCGACATCTATTTGATCTTTCAAATGCGTCTAGAAAACTTTCAAATATGATTTAATTGTTTGATTAGAACTTGATTTAATTTAGACTAGATCAGTGTTAGTATCATTGAGTCTGCCTCGTCAAGACGGTCAGTTTGACTATAAGTTTGCTGGAATCAAAGCTCCGAATAAATTTTTATTGATGTTTAAATATTTTTTGCTCAAAAGATTGCTCGAGATTCGTGTTATGTTTTGAAATTCTCGTGGAATGATGAAGAATTGTTGGAGTTGTATCACTTTTATATTTATATTTTGTAGTTTTTACATATAGATGTCCTTAAAAAATAGTTATTCGATTTAAGGGCCTCAAAAAATTAAAATTATTGGTGAATGTCTCCTGTTACAACATTGGATGGTGTTGCTTTCTGGCGTTGTATGAGCTCGAAGCCCTCTCCCACATCTTACGAGCTAAGAGAAAGAATGGCGCGAACAAGCTCACCTTCCACACTGATTTTCGGTAGTAGCCAAGCAGAAGTATGAGAAAGATGGGAATTTCGGTGGTCTCTGTAAGTTGCGACCACCTACCTCCAACGAGCGAAGAGGAAGAAATGACGTGAACAGGCTTACATTCCCCAATGATTTCTGGTAGGAGCCAAGTGAAATGATGAGAAAGATGGGAGATTCGTTGGTCTCTGTATGTGGTGATCCTGTTTGGTGGTCTCTGTAAGTCGCTATCCTGTCGTTCACTTCCCAGCTCTCTAATCACGATAGTATCGCGATAGGCAGAGAAGGGAGATTTGGGCCAAATCGGGAGGGGCGAGGATGTAGGCGAGGGTTTCAGGCTCCTACCTCGCCAAGAAGCAACGCCATCCGCTGCCGTAACAGAAGACCATCACCTGTAATTTTAATTTTTTTGGGGGCCTTTAAATGTAATAATTATTATTTAGTACCTCTATATTTAAAAGCCCCTTATATATTTAACAATTAAATTTTAATATTTATATTCATAATTTTGATGCATTAAATTTACCCACTAAAAATTCTATTTCATTTGTAAAAGCTTTTAGTATGTAAATGCTCCTATTTTGTAAAGATCATCCATCAACATTCCTCATTTCTCATTATTATTGTTACTATTATAAATTAATAATATTTAAATAATTTTTAAAATACAAGTCCCACTATGAAAAGTCTAAAAGCTTGTTTGAAAAGTCTTAAAACTTTTTTGAAAAGTCTTAGAGATTCTTTAGTGTGATGTCATCATGAAAATGAAAGGTTACTCTGGTAATTTTTAAGGATTAACTGAACTTCATAAGAAAAATAAGGGTATTTTGATCACAATTTTGGTTAAATTTTATAAATTAAAATAATATGAAATATGAAATATATTGCATATAATATAATGTATGCAAATCAACCACTCGCTTTCATCTATTTTTTAAATTCTCACTCAACTATGAAAATTCAAAATAAAATCTCAATTAGGACTGTCGAAAAAAACTCGTTGTTTGCGAACAGTTCGTGTTCGGCTCGTCGGGTAGTTCGTGTTTGATTCGTTTGATAAGAAAACGAGACGAATGAGATTCTCAATTCATATTTTTCATTTTTATCAAATCTCTATAGTTGATCCTAGCACGCCTAAATATATTGTTTTGATAGTGTAAATATCAATGTTTTCGGGGGACTGCATGTAATTATCCATAAAAAATAATTTTTTATGCATAATACTCACTATATTTACAAAAAAAAAAATATTTCACAATCCAAATGTTTATATTTACATGCACAATACTTTATATTTTCAATATAAGATTAAAAATATTTTTATATTAATTTTTAAAATATAAAATATATTTTTATAAATAAAGTGATAACAACAAAGTGTTATAAATATAAATCTTAATTATATATATATTAAATTTATAAGTATATGAGAATTGTTAGCTACAAATTTAAATTTATTCATACCAATTATTTAAAATATTTAATATAGTATTTTAATCATTTTTTCAACACTTAAAATATAATATTTAAAAATTATGATTTTAAAATATAATAACTCCAATTTATTACTTTCAAAAAATTATTTAAAAATATTTCAAAATAACCGCTCAATTCGCTATAAAGCCATTTCTTCCCTCACCTCCACTTCACTTCTCCTCCTCCTCGCTCCTTTCTCAATGCCCTCCGACCCCCTAGAAACCCTGTTCTGTTGCAGAGGCGAAGCCAAAACCCCCAGCGAATCAAAGTTCATCTCCTCCTCCCATCCGATGATCGAAGATCCCGATCTCCCGCCGGAATCCTTCCGGCTTCCGATCCACGGCGATCTCCGNGAAAGCTCCACTATGCTCGTTCGTTTAGTTAGCTCGTTCCGTTTCGCTGCAGCATCTGCCTCTTATCTGGTATATGTGTTATACCTAGCATTGAGCATCCCTATATGTAGAAATTGTGGGTCTTATATAGGAGAAAATATTTCCGGAAGGCCAATCATTGGGTCCTCCGTCGTCATGCGCCTCGTTGGAGGGCGACGTGGCGGTCGCTGGTTGGTCGTGCGGACGTCCGGATGGAATATATTTTCTGTATGTAAAACTGTTGATGAGCAGAGTTGGAGCTGGAATTGATTGAGTTCGTAACAAAATTGGTTGGTGGTCCATTATACTTGATTTCTAGCCAGCTCTGCTCGAAATTGAATTGACTTGATCTAGCTCGAAATCGAAATTAGCTGGCTCAATTTTGAGTTATTTGGATCCTTTCCAAATTGAAATTGGCTCGATATGACTTGTGATTGAAACAAGATGACTCAAATTTAGTTATTTTGATTAGTTCCTACTCAAAATTGGTTCGTAGCTCGTTATATTTGATTTTATTGTAGCATTATATATAATTTTTTTATAAATTAAAAAAATAGTTTGAGACAATCTCAAGCCAATTCGGGCCGATTCATGTATTGCTCAAAATCGACTCGAAAAAAAAAAATGAGTCAACCTTCTGGCGTATAGTTCGGATCGCTTATTTTGACCAAATCTCAATCAAAGGTAAAGTTCGAATAAATTTTCGGACGAATAACAATTTTCGAGCTAAATTCCCAGCCCCATTGATATTTATGTAAATGTTCCTTCTTTCTTTGGTGTAGACAATTGTAGAAGTTCATCATGGTTTGATGGGATTATTTTATATTTAAAAATCAAGAATATATTGATGTATTATTTCATTTTTTAAATAACAGTAAATATCTTCAGTCTTATAATTATTAATAACATATTATTTTCTAATGAATTTTAATCATATTTTAGCTATATCTGTATAAACTTTAATTTATTGAAAAAATGATGATTTATATGCTGCAAATAAAATTTTATCATTTGACACAAATATCGAGACAAGACACGAATCTCGAGGTAATCTTTCGAGGTATCTTTTGATTAAGGGAGCTTGAGACTTGAGAAAGAACATGAAGTTTTGAGAAGAAACTAATGTCTAACATCATTTCTGTTGTCATCGATCAACGCCGACCACCATTGACCACCGCCTGCTGCCCTCCGCCCATTTCTTTCAATAAGTTCATCCGCACATCGACGCTGTAATTCAGATTACTTTGTACTCCTTTCCCACCTGTGGGACAAACGATCATTGTAATCATCAACTTTTAGTAGATTTTTATAATTGGGTCAGACCTCATTGTTTTTTTTCTCTTTACGGGGTATTCACATAAGAACTTATGTCGTCACTACTGGTTGTTTTCCTTCATTTGAGTGTGTGTTAAAATCAAGTGCATTGCAAATATGATAATTCATTAATCTACTGTCGCGAATTTTCTAACACGCATCATTGATTATAAATGGCCTTGTTCAGCAAAAGTTGTCTCGATTGCTATCTTGTGCTTCCTCCCAATATATGTATATTTTATCATTTGATTTATAGCTATACATTAATCATTTTATTTAATTAAAATTTATAAGGCATTGATTTATAAAGTTTTGTCTTCAATATAAATAGTAAAAGTCAAATTTTCTCAATTTTCTTCTTTTGAAAAAAACAAAAATGTGACCGAAATTTTCTCTTATGGAAAGTGGAGAGGACCGACCGGAGAATTGCCCTGTTTGCACTCCGTAGAACATATTTTCTCCATTTCTTTCTCATTTATCACCTTGGTCCCACAACTTTTACTTAATTATATTTCCATCCAAATGCAATTTCACTCTTTTGTTTGGTGCCAAGAATATCATATGCACGGTTCATAATGATTTTACAAAATTATATCTTATAAATTCTATGAACAAAGTCTCTTGAATCGGATCTCGTGATATTAGACGAGACACATGTTGAAGGATTAACCCCGACCGACGTAAAGTACAGCGCCAATTGGCATGAAGCGAGTTATCCCGATAACGGAACTGAGAAGGCGGACGACTAAATAAGATGATGAAAGTCATATCAAGTTAGGGGCAAGTGAAATAATAATTCGATGGGAATTGATTTTGTCATAATAATGATAATCATGATTGTTGCTACAACCGACCGATAATATTAGATTTCAAAGAATCTATTGATATTTCACAATATAATTATTATTTTCTATAAATATTATAGTAAAATGTACGGAACCCTTTTGTCGGAAAATAGATAATACATGTTCTTTTATGATTGGTTCATTCTCTCAGTTGTGTATTTTATTTTTTGAGTGTCATTTCAAAAAAAAATCTGACGTCTCGAGTTTGGGCGTATGCAGTATGCTGCATCCGGACAACGGGTGTGATACACCGAAACGAGCCGAGGAGAGAAAAAAATGACCTCCGTTGGATCGTAACCGTTGTTGAGTCCCGTACGTAATATGTTTTCGCGATCTACAGATAAACTTGGGTTTAATATGAACGAACTACGATTTAATACTGACATCCTAGAAATTTTTAAATTTTTGGTTAAATGCTAGCACTAAAATATAATTAATTCCACATGCATTAAAAACATATTAAGCTACTAACTACTAATATCTATGGGGCATTTACATGCATGCCACATAATTTTTTAGTATTTATATATCTAACCCTTACATTTTATTTTTGGCAAGAATTTCACCTTATGTATGCATGAAAATGATGCATTCCACTTTCTAAAACTTAAAATAAATGCGGACAATTTAAATAACATTAACATAAGAAAGTAAGGTTTAGGTGATAGATATGTAAATACATAAAAAAAATGGGTGTAAATTGTAATAATTCACGATCACGTTATATAATTTTGCTTCTTAAAGTTTGTTTTAAACCCTTAGCCATAATTAGAATAGAACTTCGCTTATATTGATTCAATTTGGATGAGCATCTTTATTATATTAATTTATTTGAATAAATATTTTTCAAATGTTTTGCAATGGTTAAAAATATATCTATAAGTATGTCCAATCTAGCACATTATGAAGGATAAAAATATAACAACAACAACAAAGCCTTAATCCCACTACGTGGGGTCGGCTACATGAATCCTTTTTCTCCATTGAGTCCTATTTCGTGTCATATTTTCATTTAGTTCTAGTAAATTAAGATCATTTTTAATACGATAAGCCCAAGTCTTCCTGAGTCTACCCCTGCCTTTTTTAACACAAGTTAAATCTAAAACATCTGCTTTCCTAATCAGATCATCAGATGGTGAGCAAACCATCTAATATTAACACTGCCGTTGCCGGTCCTACGTCCGGATGTGAAAAATGGAGGGTTGTGTTAGGTGGTCGGCAGCCAGCGTATAACTTGTCGAAAAAAAAATANGCCCTTGGATAGGGAGCGCATGTTGCCGCGGAGTTGACGTAGAACAAACGGAGTTAGTAGTAATCATGTTATGATGCAAAGAGCCTTACTGTATTTATATATAATTACGAGGGTTTTGTTGAATATTAATTATAATAAATAATATTTGATCACTGTATAATTATAAGATTATATTTATAAATTTATCCTATTATAGATAAACAAAAAAAAAGGGAAAACTATTTATTTAATGGACGGAATAATAGCTAAGGTCATGCTGACGAAAACAAGGGCCGCAGAAATAGAAATTTGGGGTGGGGTGATTGCTTATTTTATGGGAAGATTTACATAAATACCACTTAAGGATTTGCGTGGTATAAAAATAAAAATTAAAGTTTGTGTGTGTTGAGAATTTTAGGGCAAAGAAATGTAATAACCCACCAATCAGTAAGAAAACATAGAAATTTAATGAGGTTTGATAAATTTGTCTACGTCCTGGGGAGCTGAGCAGCAGCTTTCTTTGATATCACAAAAAGAGTAAAAAATTCATTTAGGATTAAAAAATCATTGGGCGCTCCGTCGTCATGCACCTCGTTAGAGGGCGACGTGGCAGTCGATGGTTGGTTGTGCAGACGTCCGGACGGAATATATTTTTCGTATGTAAAATTGTTGATGAGCAGAGTTGGAGCTGGAATTGATTGAGTTTGTAACGAAATTGGTTAGTGGCCCATTGTACTTGATTTCTAGCCAGTTCTGCTCGAAATTGAATCGACTTGATCTAGCTCGAAATTGAAATGAGCTGGCTCAATTTTGAGTTATTTGGATCCATTCCAACTTGAAATCGGCTCGATATGACTTGTGATTGAAACAAGATGGCTCAAATTGAGTTATTTTGATTAGTTCTCACTCGAAATTGGTTCTTAGCTCGTTATATTTGATTTTATTGTAGCATTATGTATAATTTTTTTATAAATAAAAAATAGTTTGAGACAATCTCAAGCCAATTTGGGCCGATTCATGTATTGCTTAAAATCGACTCGAAAAAAAAATTGATTCAACGTTTTGGCATATAGTTCAGATCATTTATTTCGACCAGATCTCAATCAGAGGTAAAATTCGAATAAGTTTTAGGGCGAGTAACAATTTTTGAGCTAAATTCCCAGCCTAGTGATATTTATGTAAATGTAGCTTATTTCTTTCTTTGGTGTAGACAATTGCAGAAGTTCATCATGGTTTGATGGTGTTATTGTATTTTTAAAAATCAAGAATATATTGATGTATTATTTCATTTTTTAAATAATAGTAAATATCTTCAGTCTTATAATTATTAATACCATATTATTTTCTAATGAATTTTAACCGTATTTTAGGTATATATGTATAAACTTTAATTCTTTGAAAAAATGATGATTTATATGCCACAAATAAAATTTAATCATTCGACACAAATATTGAGGCATGACACGAATCTCGAGGTAATCTTTCGAGCAAGAAATATTTAAATTTAGAAATAATAAGGGAGCTTGAGATTTGAGAACATGAATTTTTTAGAAGAATCTAAAGTCTAGCACCATTCTTGTTGACATCGATCATCCCCGACCACCGTTGACCCACGTTGTTGACCACCGCCTGCCGCCCTCCTCCCATTTCTTTCAACAAGTTCATTCGCACGTCGACGTTGTAATTCAGATGACTTTGTACTCATTTCTCACCTGTGGGACAAGCGATCCTCGCAATCAATAAATTATAGTGAATTTTTACAACTGGGTCAGACCTCATTATTTTTTTTCTCTTTACAAGGTATTCACATAAAAACTTCTGTCGTCACTATCGGTTGTTTTTCTTGATTTGAGTGTGTGTTGAAATCTAGTGCAATGCAAAAATGCTAATTCATTAATATATTGTCGTGAATTTTCTAACACACATCATTGATTATAAATGATCTTGTTCCGCAAAAGTTGTCTCGATTGCTATCTAGTGCTTCCTCCCAATATATGTACATTTTATCATTTGATTTATAGCTATACATTAATCATTTTATTTAATTAAAATTTATAAGGCATTGATTTATAAAGTTTTGTCTTCAACATAAATAGTAAAAGTCAAATTTTCTCAATTTTCTTCCTTTGAAAAAAACAAAAATGTGACCGAATTTTTCTCTTATGGAAAGTGAAGAGGACCGACCGGAGAATTGCCCTGTTTGCGGACCCCACGGCGCACGCTAGTCACTCTGTATAACATATTTTCTTCATTTCTATCTCATTTATCACCTTGCTCCCACAACTTTTACTTAATTATATTTCCATCCAAACACAATTTCACTCTTTTTTTTGGTGCCAAGAATATCATATGCACGGTTCATAATGACTTTACAAAATTATATCTTATAAATTCTATGAACAAAGTTGATCGAACCGGATCTCATGATATTAGACAAGACACGTGTTGAAAAATTTTAACCCCGACAAACATAAAGTGCCGTGTCAATTGACATGAAGCGAGTTATCCCGATAACAGAACTTAGAAGGCGGACGACTAAATAAGATGATGGAAGTCATACTAAGTTAGGGGCAAGCGAAATAATAATTTGATGGGAATTGATTCTGTCATAATAATGGTAATCATGATTGTTGCTACGACCGAACGATAATATCAGATTTTATAGAATCTATTGATATTTCACAATATAATTATTATTTTCTATAAATATTTAAGTAAAATGTACGGAACCCTTTTGTCGGAAAAGATAATACACGTTCTTTTATGATTGGTTCGTTCTCTCATTTGTGTATTTTATTTTTTGAGTGAGATTTAAAAAAAAAAATCAGACGTCTCGAGTCTGGGCGCATGCCGTATGCTGCATCCGGACAACGGTGCTATCCATCGAAAGGAGCTGAGGAGTGAAAAAAAAGACATCCATTGGATTGTAACCGTTCTTGTGTAATTTTTTTTCGTGATCTACAGATAAACTTGAGTTTAGTATGAACAAACTACGATTTAATATTGACATCCTTTATGATTTTACAAAGCCTGAGAAATTTTTTTAAAATTTTGGTTAAATGCTAGAACTAACTACTAATATCTATGGGGCATTTACATGCATGCTACATAATTTTTTAGTATTTAACATTTTATTTTTGACAAGAATTTCATCTTATGTATGCATGAAAATTAGGGGTGTAAACCATAAAATTTAGTTTGTTTGAAATAAACTCGTGTTCGAAATTGTTCGTGTTCGTTTCTTAACGAACGAGTCGAACACGAGCTGTTCTCGAACGACGAGCCTGTTTGGCATCTCTAATATTAATATATATAAATAATATATTATATTAATTATATAATTTATATTATATAAATATAATATATTATATATATATATATATATATACA
>JXCR01138716.1:148401-196395 GCA_002079205.1 Phalaenopsis hybrid cultivar | reverse complement strand
TATTATAATTTATAAAATTAATTTTTTAAAATATTATAAATTTATATATATAATTATTTTAAATTATTTTATATTTCGAACAATAAAAATTCGAACACGAACAAACGCATCACTGTTCTTGTTTGGTTCATTTAACTAATTGAATGAAAAGAATTGTTCATGTTCGTCTCGTTTATTTATCAAATGTATCGAACACGAACTCACTAACGAACCGAATATGAACTGTTCACGAACAACGAGCTTTTTTGATAGCCCAAATGAAAATGATGCATCCCACTTTCTAAAACTTAAAATAAATGCGGACAATTAAATAACATCAACATAAAAAGTATTATGATAAACTTTATAATAATATAAAGTTTATCATAATACTATGATAAACTTTATAATTATATTATTATAAACTTTATAATAATATAATTAAAATTATGATAATTGCTGTCCAATTTGTTTTTTCAAATATTCCCCGGAGACTATTGAATTCTTGGCAAGATTTATGTGGAATAATTTCATGAGAATCAAGATAAAAAAAAATGAGAAAGATGGAGACATGAGGTGGTAGGTTAAGCGACTTCACAACTTCACGGGGAAAAGGCTCTCATTTCATTTATTAAATAAATAAATAAATAATAAGATGAGTTGTTATTCTGCTCCAAATTGAAATGAGCTGGCTCAAATTGAGTTATTCACAGATATGTTCTAGCTTAAAATTGATTGTTGACTTGTTTTAGTTAATTTTATTTGTGATTATTCATGCGTGCTGAAATATTTGTGTCGGTAGAGTAATGAATTGTCGTTTTAGCGTTGCGCGAGAGTTCAACAAGCTCACTGATGAAAAAAAAAAATAGAGATAAAAGATGTTTTTACGTGGAAAACCATTTAAAAAGAAAAAAAACCACGGAGTCTAACTTAATTGAAGATATTTACTATAAAGTGGAGATCACAAGTATGATCAATTGTTCTAAATGCGAGAAAGTGTTACACAATCTTTCGAGCTACAAAGTTGATGTGCAAGAAATAGGGACGGATGATGGTGATCGACGACGCAGGCAAGTGGAGGTCGACGACGGCATGGACAATGTTGGGCTTTAGTTTCTTCTCAAATCTTCAAGTTCTTTTTTCAGGCTCCAAGCTCTCTCCCCTCCTGCCTGTCATGAGAGGGGTGGGGCTTTATTTATAGAATTATTGGTACAATTAATGCATGAATATGAGTCATTTTGATCAGACAATCCAGAGAACTTCACTCAATCAAATGACGTTTGATGGACAATTGAGTGTCTTAATGATGTCAGAATTGAGCGATCATGGACTCGTTGGAATTGTCTTATCGATATGCTCGATTTGTCTATAAGTTCATCAAATTCGACAACTGTTTGACCTTCATAATATGCTTGGAAAGCTACCAAAAGTTGTTTAATGACTTGATTGGGTTTGATGTGGCTTTAATTCGACCAATTTTAGTATCATTAGGTTCATCTCGTCGAGTCGATCAGTTTGACTGTAAGTTTGTTGAAATTGAAGCTCTAGATGACTCATAATTAAAATTTCTAGGTAAGTTGGACACGGTCGGCGGTAGTTAACGACGATAGAAGTAGTATTGGACTTATACTCATTCTCAAAGCTTCAAGTTCTTCCTCAAGCTCACCCGACGACCCTCCGCCCCCCTCAAGAGATTGGTGGGGCTCTATTTATTGAGTTTCGAGCGCAATTAATGTATGAATATGAATACTTTGATCTTATAGTTCATTGAACTCCCCTCGATCAAACAATATTTGATAGATATTTGAGAACCACAGTGATGTTGAAATTGAGTGATGTTAGGCTCATTGGATTTGTTTCATAGAGACGCTCGATTCGACTATAAGCTTATCGGATTCGACACTTGTTTGTCCTTCCAAATATGCTCCGAAATCTTCTAAGAGTGATTTAATGACTTTATCTGAGCTTGATTTGACTTGGATTAGACTAATTTTAGTATCATAGGGTTTGTCTAGTTGACCCGATCAACTTATCTATAATTTTGCTAAATCCGAGCTCTCGATGACTTGTCATCAAGATCTGAGCATTTCTCACTCAAAAGATTGTTTCTTGATTTGTGTCATACATCAAGATTTGTAAGAGATGATAGAATTTTTTTTAAGGCTTATGAGAGTTCTTTATTTTTCTTCAAACTAACACATAAAAAATCACATCTTTAACATCTACTTTATATCCAAAATACTTGAAAACAAATAACCCTTAAAAAATCAAAATCATGTGAAGCATCATTTTTCAAATTTTATTTATTTATGTCTAACATAAAGAAAAAGTCTCATGCAAATTACCTAGCGTTGATAATATGTCACCCAATAGATATATTTTTTCTTGGGACATTTACATGTATACCCCAATATTCTTTAATATTTACAACTCAAACCCTTAATTTTTAATATTTACTTGTATATTAATAGTGATATTTCCGATGTTATATTAGAGAGTTCAGTGTGGTGAATATATAAATATGAAAATTATGAGTGTTATATATGTAAAAATATAAGACCTATCTGNCGTTCATAATATGTCACCTAGTTTTTTTGGGGACATTTACATATATACCCCAATATTCTTTAATATTTACAATTCAAACACTTAATTTTTTAATATTTACTTGTGCATTATCTTCCTGCCTATAAAAATATGAAAATTATGAGTGTTATATATGTAAAAATCTAAGACCTATCCAGTATGTACTTAAGGTACTATTTAAAGAATAAATGAATGAATTCTTTAAGCAATTTCTATTAATAATTATACTATATTAATATAAAAAACTTCATAGGGATAATTACTTCCAAACCATCAGAAATATTTATATTTAGAAATTAATCACTCATGTGATCTTTTTAATTAATATAGAGCAACTCTGGTAAAGGAAAAATCATGGGGTCTGGCCTAATTGCGAAATCTTAATTAGGAATATAATTAATTCATGCTTGATTTTACATGATATAAAGTTGTACTAAGATTTTACGTGAAAAAGCCGTAAATGAAAAAATCACGGGTCTGACCCAGTTACGAATATTCACTATTGATTGATGATTACAGAAATCCTTTGTTTTACAGATGGGAAGAGATGATTATATTTTTCAGATTACATCATCGATTGACTGCGTCTGGATGGTGGTTAGCGGTGGTCGACGACAGTGGACGGTGATCCACGACATTCGACAGTGGTCGACGACGGTCTGCGGTGACCAACGAAGGTTGGCGGTGGTCAACAGAAGTCTACGGTGGTCGACGACGGTTGACGGTAGTCGACCATCGCTATCCACCAACTAGACGTAGTCAGTTAGCGTTAATCTGAAAAATATAAGTATTCTTTCCCGTTCGTGTGACAAAAGATTTATATAATTATCAATCAATAGTAAATTTTTGTAACTAGGCCAGACCTTGTGTTTTTCACTTTACGAGTTTTCCACGAAAAATCTTAGCTGCGCTGATGACGCGTACGGTGATGTTGTCACAAAAAATAGATCTTCCGAATGTGCGGTATCCGGATAAAATATTTTCTCTATTAATATAGAGCGACTCCAACCAAAAACACTAAACGCTGATCAACTAAACTAAGGGTCTGTTTGGGGCAGCTTATATGATGTGGTGACATTTTGAAAACGCACCTGACCTGTTTGAGTAAACTATGTTTTGACAGCTTATGCATTTTGAAAAAAAACGCTGAAAACAGCGTTTTCACACCGCACTCATCTAGGTGCGTTGGTAGCTTTTTGGAAGCGGTTTGACTTTCTAAAAAAACAAAAATTTATAATAACCACCGCACCTAACTTATCAGCAGATTATTTCTAATCAGCTTATCAGCATATTATTCAATAAGCTGCAGCTGCTTTAAACAGATCCTAACATGCACAAAAACTACCCAATCAACATAAAGACCGAGCAGAATCTACTAAATTAAAAAGAATAATAATTAAAATTCCGATTATAATATTTTAAACCGATTTTTCCATGAATAAATATACTGCTGACACCAACATACCACCCGTACAATCTAAATCAGCGGTAATCTTACCAACCTCCATTAATGCTTTTTAGTTTTCGACCGTTAGACCCAAATCCCTCTTCCAANTTAATTTATTTATAATAAAATTTTAATTATTAAAAACTTTATAATAGTAAAATTAAAATTATGATAATTGCGGTCCAATTTGTTTTTTCGAATATTCCCCGGAGACTATTGAATTCTTGGCAAGATTTATGTGGAATAATTTCATGAGAATCAAGATAAAAAAAATGAGAAAGATGGAGACATGGGGTGGTAGGTTAAGCGATTTCACACCTTGGAGGGGAAAAGGCTCTCATTTCATTTATTAATTTCATTTATTAAAAAAAAAATAAATAAAGATGAGTTGTTATTCTGCTCCAAATTGAAATGAACTGGCTCAAATTGAGTTATTCAGATGTGTTCTAGCTTAAAATTGATTGTTGACTTGTTTTATTTAATTTTATTTGTGATTATTCATGCGTGCTATAATATTTGTGTCGGTAGATTAATGGATTATTGTTTTAGCGTTGCACGAGAATCGAGCATGCTCTTTGATGAAAAAAAAATAATAGAGATAAAAGAAGTTTTTACGTGGAAAACCGTTTAAAAAGAAAAAAGACCACGGGGTTTAACTCAATTGAAGAGATTCAATATAAAGCGGAGATCACGAGTATGATTCATTGTTCTAAATGTGAGAAAGTGTTGCGTAATCTTCCGAGCTACAAAGTTGATGCACAAGAAACGGGGACGAATGATAGCGATCGACGACGCAGGCAAGTGGAGGTCGACAACGGCATGAACGATGTTGGGCTTTAGCTTCTTCTCAAATCTTCAACTTCTTTTTCAGGCTCCAAGCTCTCCCCCCTCCCCCCTCTCATGAGAGAGGTGGAGCTCTATTTATAGAGTTATGAGTGCAATTAATGCATGAATATGAGTCATTTTGATCAGACAACCTTGAGAACTTCACTCAATCAAATGACGTTTGATGGACATTTGAGTGTCTTAATGATATCAGAATTGAGTGATCATGGACTCGTTGGATTGTCTTGTCGAGATGCTCGATTTGCATATAAGTTCATCAAATTTGACAACTGTTTGGCCTTCATAATATGCCTGGAAAGCTTCCAAAAGTTGTTTAATGGCTTGATTGGGTTTGATGTGGCTTTAATTCGATCAATTTTAGTATCATTAGGTTTATCTCGTCGAGTCGATCAGTTTGACTATAGATGACTCATAATTAAAATTTCTAGGTAAGTTTGACACAGTCGGCGGTGGTTAACGACGGCAGAAGTGGTATTGGACTTATACTCATTCTCAAAGCTTCAAGTTCTTCCTCAAGCTCACCCGACGACCCCTCCCCCTCTGTAGAGATTGGTGGGGTTCTATTTATTGAGTTTCAAGCACAATTAATGTATGAATATGAACTACTTTGATCTTATAGTTCGTTGAACTCCCATCAATCAAACAATATTTGATCAATTTTTGAGAGCCTTAGTGATGTTGGAATTGAGTGATCTTGGGCTCGTTGGATTTGTTTCACAGAGACTCTCGATTCGACTATAAGCTTATCGGATTCGACATTGTTTGTCCTTCCAAATATCCTCTGAGATCTTTTAAGAGTGATTTAATGACTTGATCATAGCTTAATTTGACTTGGATTAGACCAATTTTAGTATCATAGGGTTTGTCTCATTGAGCCGATCAACTTAACTATAATTTTGCTAAATCCGAGCTCTCGATGATTTGTCATCTTCAATCACATCTTTTGCATCTACTTTATATCCAAAATAATTGAAAACAAATAACCCATAAAAATCAAAATCATGTGAAGCATTATTTTTCTTACCCTGTAAATATTGGCTCAGTAAACGGGGAAAGATAAATAAATATTTCATGCAAATTTTATTTATTTATGTCTAACATAAAAATAAAGCCTTATGCAAATNAGAGGAGGTGTGGAGAGTGTGGGGGGATGAGGTTTGTGATGTGTAAGGAATGCAATGGGAGCTGTAGGGTTTTGGATGAGGGGAAGAAGAAGAAGGTGAGGTGTGGTTTGTGTAATGAAAATGGGTTAGTTTATTGTCCATCTTGTAATAATAAAATAGTTGTGTGACCGCACGTCCGAATGACTTTCTCTTTGTAATAATAGTGGGTAGGGAGGTTAGATTGATTATTTAGCTTGTGAGCTAAAGATGTATGATTTAGCTGTATTGTCGTCATTTACTGATTTTATGTGTGGAATTTACATGTATACCGCTAAATTCCTATGAATATTTACATATCTAACATCTAGATTTGTCTTTTTGCATTTATATCAATGAAATATTACCTTTCACATCAAAAATACCTCAATTTTAACTTAAGAAAATAAAAAGCATACCTTTATGTATAAGTGAGGTGATANAAAATGGGTTAGTTTATTGTCCATCTTGTAATAATAAAATAGTTGTGTGACCGCACGTCCGAATGACTTTCTACATGTGGCCACGTCAACGTGTGCATTTGCAGGTAGCCACGCTAGTGTGCACGTAATGATTTCTCTTTGTAATAATAGTGGGTAGGGAGGTTAGATTGATTATTTAGCTTGTGAGATGAAGATGTATGATTTAGCTATATTGTCGTCATTTACTGATTTTATTTGTGGAATTTACATGTATACCGCTAAATTCCTATAAATATTTACATATCTAACATCTATATTTGTCTTTTTACATTTATATCAATGAAATATTACCTTTCACATTAAAAACACCTCAATTTTAACTTGAGAAAATAAAAAAACATACCTTCATGTCTAATTGAGGTGATTTGTATGTGAGAATTGAAGTTTAGGTGTGATAATTAAATACATATGAAATGAGTGGAATGTTGGCTCAAGCATGCTTAGGAAATGATTTGTTTGTAATTATTTTTGAGTACTTCACATGTGCTCTATTAGTAATTTGATGACATCAAACTTCATACAACTTTACACAATAATTTTTAAACAATTTTTTTGTATAAATTTAGCTAAGGAACAATCACAAAAATTGTAATTGTATTCACTAGATATTTTTAAAACTAGAAGCCTAGGCACAATTCCGGGCTCCTAGGCTCCTAGGCTTCCAGGCATCAATCCGGGCTTCTGAGCTCCAAAAACAACTCCAGAAGATTCTGAAAACAAGAGCACGANATATGTATGTGAGAATTGAAGTTTAGGTGTGATAATTAAATACATATGAAATGAGTGGAATGTTGGCTCAAGTATGCTTAGGAAATGATTTGTTTGTAATTTTTTTTGAGTATTTCACTAAGGAACAATCACAAAAATTGTAATTGTATTCACTAGATATTTTTAAAACTAGAAGCCTAGGCACTATTCCGGGCTCCTAGGCTCCTAGGCTCCTAGGCATCAGTCCGGGCTCTTGAGCTCCAAAAACAACTCCAGAAGATCCTGAAAACAAGAGCGCGGAAAGTAGACACCCGGAGGGTGGCTCCTAGGCACTAGGGACGCGGTGCCTAGATGTCATTTTGCTTTCAAACCTCAATTTTTATGGGCCCTTGAGGTTGTATTTTTGGGAAAAATGAGCCTTGAGCCACACAAAAAAAGACGGGAAACTGAAAATAGGCAAGAAGAGAGCATATTTTGGGAGATTTTGGAGGCCAGGATTTAAAGAAGAGAGGGTTTCTTCTCTTCTTCTTCTTTCTCCATTTTCCTCCTGCCCCCCTCGAGTTTTTCCTGCTTCCTCCACTGATTTCCTGAAGAAGAGGCTTTGGATTTTCAGCCAAGGAAGAGGCTTGAAGAGGGCTTTGGATTTTTGGCTAGGGAGAAGCTCTTGTTAAGTCTTCCTCATCTAATTCCTCATCTCTCATCTTTGGAAGAGGAGCTTCCATGGGGTTTTGAAGCCATTTTCAAAGAGGAGAAGCTTGGTGAAGGAAATTTCTAAAAAAAATCCTTGGTAGAGAGCTTAGAGGAGTTTTCTTTCTCAACTTCATCTTCTTCCCTCCATCTTCTCCATTTTTCTTCTTCGTCGTCCACCAATTTGTTTAAGAAGCACGAGGGAGACCTTGGAGAAGCTTCTTGGAGGAAGAACATAACATCTTCAAATGAAAAGGAGAGCTTCATCCCACTTGGAAGAAGGAAAGTGGCAACAACTCTCCTAAAGCAAGAGGAGAACTTCATCCTAACTTGGTAGGAGTAAGGAGCAAGCAAAGAAAACACATCATTAAACTTCGCGACGGTGAGAACTCTTGAACCTTTGCAATTTCATTGCTAGTGACCCCCTAGGTTTGGGTGATAAAGACTTAAGAATACAGGGTTTTGTGATAGAGAAAAGCCCATAGGTTAGGTGCTTTGTGACTCCGTTATGAATCCAATGAGCAAATCCTACCCAATTTTAGTCCAAAATCTGAAAGTCGTGATTGTAGTGATCTCGCATTTGTGCCAATGGTTTCATACTCGTGATAGAAAGAACGAAATCCGCTCCTTGAGTCTAGAGAATGAAATATCTGACGATCTTAGCATTCCCTAAACCGCGAAAGCTTTCTCCTATGAAATCTTTTGTGTCGACCAAATGGAGCGTCTGTCGCCCCATGCAATGAGTTGTTGGTACACCTCATTACCATCCTACCCTAGTAGCCCTTGAGGCTGCTAAGACGAGTTCGATTCATTTTCGAGCACGGTCGGATTTTCTATATTGCATGAATTCACACTCATATTGTGTGTTTGGGACAATTTTTAAAATTGCATCAAAGTTAGATTTTTTTGCATGTATCGTTGATCAAATCGTATGACTGGCCGAACTTATCAAACAATTTGATTAACAAACTTTCTGTATGTTCAACCGATCAGTCGCTATCGGCCCAAACGAATCGACCCACCATCTCCGTCGACTCGATCGATCTGACGTCACCGGCCTGATCAACTCGATCAACTCTTGAATCTGTTCAACCAATAGGGTGCCATCAGATCGATTGATTTCTCTCCTTATCGAATCATCTATATGATCCAAGGGAGATTTATTCGAATAAGAAAACAATACGACGATATATAAATAGACAAGTTGACGACTTTGTGTTTTTTAAAATAATCAAAAACAAAATATAACATATATTAGAATCAGTAGAAGAATGATAATTCCTAAAAATCCTTGATTTCCTATCATGCCAAATCACATAAATAATCACTTGTAAATCTAAAAGATAAAAACGCTTAGATATGTCGTAGGAAAAACTATAATGATGCATAACTTGAAAAATATTACTAGGAACTATAAAAAATTATCAGTGTAAACAATCTTTAAGAAACAGATGAGAATAAGAACATTAAAAAAAGAAATAATAATGAATTTCTCTATTGTTCATACATAGAACACATGTCAAATTTACATTCATGCCTCTTAAAGAAGAAAATATCACAATTTTTGAGATATCGAATAAAAACTTTCTAAATATGAAGTGCATATTTTAAATTATAACATTTAAACAATCTTAACCAACTTATATCAAACAATCTTAAACAATTAACACAAGGAGAAGAGGTAAAAGAGAAAGATTAACATTTTATGAAAGTAAATGGAACCATTATTCCAAGAACATGTAAGGCCATTGAAAATAGAAATCTTACAAATAGCATGAATATAATAGCTAGGAGCTTGATTTATTAGTAAAAATTCCAACAATTATTAAAAACAATATCTTTATGCTAATATTTATGAGGAAAATTAAATCTGTTATATATAGAATCACCAAATTTCTCCACAAGAGAAGCTCCTTCAAACCAAGGATCGAAATAAAAAGACAAATGTTAATCACTAGTAACATGAAAAGTTAGTGCATACTTGAATTTGATAGCCATTCCAAAAAAAAAAAAGGAACACACATATTTGACCTTATGCCAAAAAGAAACATAATGATTAAACAATCAATCTCTCAAAAAAATATTAAGAATTATAACATTTCCAAATAGTATTAATTTTGCACGTAATATTGATAGAATCTAGAACCGGCAGACCCAATCCACCTAACTGCTTAGGTATAGTAATTTTATTCAAATAAATATTATGTAGCTTCTTCGTATCATCAGAATTAAAGAAAATTTTGGAGATCAAAGAAGAAATTTTCTTCCTCAAATCTTTAGGTAGTAAAGAATAACGAAATCAATAATAGAGTAACTCTGTATAGATAAGTTAAAATTTACCATCAGCAGAAATGAATTTTCCCTTACAACCAACAAACAAATATTTAATTTTATCAATAAGATTCTGATAATCANTGAGGTTGTATTTTTGGGAAAAATGAGCCTTGAGCCACACAAAAAAAGACGGGAAACTGAAAATAGGCAAGAGGAGAGCATATTTTGGGAGATTTTGGAGGCTAGGATTTAAAGAAGAGAGAGTTTCTTCTCTTCTTCTTCTTTCTCCATTTTCCTCCTGCCCCCCTCGAGTTTTTCCTACTTCCTCCACTAATTTAAAAATTATGTAAGGCCATTGAAAATAGAAATCTTGCAAATAACATGAATATAATAACTAGGACCTTGATTTATTAGTAAAATTCCAACAATTATTAAAAACAATATCTTTATGCTAATATTTATGAGGAAAATTAAATCAGTTATATATAGAATCACCAAATTTCTCCACCAGAGAAGCTCCTTCAAACCAAGGATCGAAATAAGAAGACAAATCTCAATCATTAGTAACATGAAAGTGCATACTTGAATTTGTTAGCCATTCTCACAAAGCCATTCCAAAAAAAAAAAAAAGGAACACACATATTTGACCTTATGCCGAAAAGAAACATAATGATTAAACAATCGATCTCTTAAAAAACAATGAAAATTATAACATTTCCAAATAGTATTAATTTTGCACGTAATATTGATAGAATCTAGAACCGACAGACCCAATCCACCTAACTGCTTAGGTATAGTAATTTTATTTGAAGAAATAATATGTAGCTTCTTCGTATCATCAGAATTAAAGAAAATTTTGGAGATGAAAGAAGAAATTTTCTTCCTCAAATCTTTAGGTAGTAAAGAATAACGAAATCAATAATAGAGTAACTCCGCATAGATAAGTTAAAATTTACCATCAGCAGAAAGTAATTTTCCCTTACAACCAACAAACAAAGATTTAATTTTATCAATAAGATTCTGATAATCAGAAATAACCAACATAAAAGATTTAATAATGACATCAAGATAAATCCAAGACTAATTTTTTATAGAAAAACCACATAAATTGCAAAGTAACGTTGAAGATTAAAGATTATCATTCACACTTTTAGAAAAAAACAATGGAAGATTTAGCAAAATTAATACAAAGATCAAAATGTTTAGAAAAATTAGCAAAAACATTGGAAATAAAATTAAGTCTTACTAAAAATATGAATATTATCAACATTAATCAAATGGTTGATAAAATCAATATATTTATTCTAGCTAATTGATTATAAAAAATAACAGAGAGAGAGTCCATAATAATATTAAAAAGATAAGGGGATAAATGACAACCTTGTCTTGAGCTAGACGAAGAAGAAAAATAGTCTTTAAATCACTAATAATAATAATGATAAAAAAATTAACATCAGAAGTACAAGCAACAATCCAATTAATGAAAATACTAGGGATACCAATATGAAGGCATCTTTTATACCGAAAAAAAAATCTATTAACTATGTCAAAAATCTTATGAATATCAATTTTAAAATAAAATTATTTTGTGTTGTTGCAAGAGTTAAGAAAAAAAGTTCATTGGCTAAAACAATATTGTCGGTGATATCACAATCTCTAATAAGAGCAGCTTGAGCAGGATGGATGATTTTTTGAAGAATAAGATTAAGTTCAGCAGTGAATAGAATATAAACAATTTGGTAAAAAGTATTATATAAATAAATATGACGATAACTAGAAAAAGATTTAGCATTAATTCTTTTAGGTTAAAGCACAATAACAAAATGCAATCGAAACTAAAACATATCTCTGGCATCTTTATAAATTTTTTAAGAAAACCCGTTCAGGCCAGGCGCTTTATTATAACCAACAAAAATGAAAGACTTTTTAATATCATCATCAGTAAAACGTTGAGTTAATAAAAAAAAAACAGTAACAGAGACATGATGATTATTAAGAAAAACAGCACCTAAAAGATAATCATTATTAACACTATCATTTAATAAATTAGAATAAAAAAGGTTTCACTAACATTATCCTCATGATTAAGAATGTAATTACCATCAACTAAAAGTTTCTTGATAAAGTTAGAATTATGTTGAATCATAGCTTTTTGATAAATAGATTTGACATCATCCTTTCCTTTGGACAACCAAGGGCATTTAGCTCTTTGTTTAACCCAATTATAATCACAAAAAAGTGGCATTAGAGATATTCTTTTAAAGTAAAGTAGCTTGTTCCAAAAGATCATTAAAAAGAGGATGACTTTTCAGCTTAAGTATAATTTTCTTCTATTTATCTTTAAGATCAGTAATGTAATTAGATAAAATATTAGAAGAATTCCAATACCAAACTTTAAATAACTTTAACATTAGAGAGCTTACTGCAAAGAAAGAAAATATGATCCCCTTTCATAAGGAGTTGTCAAGTAGTATTAACGTAATTACAAAATCCCCTTTCATAAGGAGTTGTCAAGCAGTATTAACGTAATTACAAAATCACGATAAAATCTCCAATAATTTTTGTATAGAAATCTACAATGCATATTATAAGAATTGCCCAAAGAAACAAGAATAGGGTGATGGTCAGAAGAGTAGTCATTTAAGACTTTATAATAAAAATCAGGAAATGAATCAATCCATTGAGCATTAAAAAAAGCTATGCCAAGAAGACATCTGTTATGATTATTCAATTGATTATTGATCCAACAAAAAGAAAAACTAAAATTATGGAACTCAATAAGAAAGGAATTAAAAATGCAACTATTGAAATCATAAAATTTACTAGGCAAGAGAGAAACAACCTCAGCTTTTTCGTCAATTATGAGAATACAATTAAAAGCATCAATAATGATCCGGAGAGGGGTCATAGTATCAACAATATTGACCCATAAAATTTTTCTAATATGCGTACTATTGTCATCATAAATAGTCATCTTATAAAAGTTAATGCATGTAAAAAACATAAACAAAACCATGAATAAATTAAGCACCCATGTCAATAACTTTAAAATCCAGCTAATGTTTATTCTATGTAATCAAAATTCACCCATTTTCAACAAGATAAATTTTATTTACATAACCTTCATTAGAAAAAAAATATTGAGAGTTGGAAAAAAAAAGAGGATATAAAAGAAGTATCNAAAATTTACTAGGCAAGAGAGAAACAACCTCAGCTTTTTCGTCAATTATGAGAATACAATTAAAAGCATCAAGAATGATCCAGAAAGGGGTCATAGTATCGACAATATTGACAATAAAATTCCATAAAATTTTTCTAATATGCATACTATTGTCATCATAAATAGCCGTCTTATAAAAGTTAATGCATGTAAGGACATAAACAAACCACGGATAAATTAAGCACCCATGTCAATAACTTTAAAATCCAGCTAATGTTTATCCTATGTAATCAAAATTCTCCCATTTTCAACAAATTAAAATTTATTTACATAACCTTCATTAAAAAAAATGAAAGTTGGAAAAAAAAAAGAGGATAGAAAAGAAGTATTGAGTTTAGTTTCTAAAAGAAATAAAAGATCGAAATTAAACTCTTTAAAAAAACCTTTGCAATCCACTAAACGGGTTTCCCTATTAAGCCCTCTCATATTCCAAATAGCCAACATAGAGAAAACATAATAAGATGAAAGAAAAAAAAAAAGAAAAACCTAAAGGTTAAAAGTCATTTGGATCACGTCGCTTCTATTTATAATACATATCACTAGAACACCCGATTTCCATGTATTTACATATCTAATATATAAACTTTACTTTTTTACANAGAAAGATGAAAGGAAAAAAAAAAAAAAAAACCAAACCAAAAGGTTAGAAGTCATTTGGATCACATCACTTTACTTATGATACATATCACTATACCACCCAATTTCCATGTATTTACATATCTAATATATATACTTTACTTTTCTACCCTTATATCATTTAATCTTGAATATCAAATCAGTAATCTTAATTTTTTTTTAACTTTTAAAAGGTAAGGTGCTTCTTTTAAAAGGTTATGTGTGCGTATATTAAATATTAGATGTGAAAATACATAGAAGTTGAGTGGTATGTATCTAGATCTTCCCATAACTTATGAAAACACATTTTCACTGTTGCTTAGTATTTAGGTGTTGTATGACAACATATGATATTTAAGTTAGTAAGACTTAGTAAATCCTGTAAAATTGGATTTAGTAAATATTGAAAGGGTTAAATCCCAAAAACTATTTGGCATGAATTTATTAAATCCTGTTAGATCGTGTGAATCTGTTCAACAATTTCTATTAAGATTTAAAAATTAGTTATGATTGTTAGACTTTAACAACAAAATATAATAAGGTTTAGTAAATATGCAAATTAAACTTCTTAAAACATTTCAAAATAGAAATTTGCTTCTAAAATTCAATGAAGATTTTATTTCAAAATATGTTAATTAATAATTATTTATTTAATAATCTAATTACTTATTAAAAAAATTTCATTTAATTAATTATTAAATAGGAATTTAACATCTATAAAAAAAATTAATTAGTTATTAATTATATTTTTTAATAATTACTTATAAATTTATTGAATGAATAGAGAAATCATATTTATTTTTTATTAATTAATAATGAAATAATAAATAAATTTATTTGATTATAATTAATCTAATAGTACTTTTAATTCATTATTAATTATTAATCAATTAAATTAATAAATTACTCCTCTGTCCGAGAAACCCTCGCTCGTCCCTCCCATCGTCACCGAACCCTCTAGATACAGTCGCACCCGAAACTCCCATTTTTTCCCTCCTTCTGCTCCTCTCCTGCCCCAAACCATTGAGGAAGGTAACTTCACTTCTTCTTTCTTTTTTCGCGCGAAGTGTCCTTCCCGGATTCACTAAATCTACCGATTCACTGGATTTAGTAAATCGGGGATTTAAGGCCGAAATCCAGATTTATCATATCCCAGGCTTTATTTTGTCCAAAATGGCTGTGTGGCAAGATTTAGGCNTAGTAATTTTAATTCATTATTAATTATTAATCAATTAAATTAATAAAGTACTCCTCTATCCCACAAACCCTCCCACGTCCCTCCCATCGTCACCTCACGATACAGTCGTAAGTGAAGCCAGCTAGGAACGCAACGAAGGGATCGCGGCTTACAGAGACCCGAAACTCCCATTTTTTCCCTCCTTCTGCTCCTCTCCTGCTCCAAACCATTGAGGAAGGTAACTTCACTTCTTCTTTCTTTTTTCGCGCGAAGTGTCCTTCCCGGATTCACTAAATCTACCGATTCACTGGATTTAGTAAATCGGGGATTTAAGGCCGAAATCCAGATTTATCATATCCGAGGCTTTATTTTGTCCAAAATGGCTGTGTGGCAAGATTTAGGTTAAATCCTGCTCAATCCTGCTCTAAATCCGTTACCAGACAGGCCCTTAGAGCTCCGCATCGGCTTCATGGCGGAAGCAATCAAGGCCGAGCAGCACTCCGCCGCGGACGACGCTCCGGACATAGGATCCATATCCCTCGCTGCATCTTCCTCAACCACTCAGACCGAACCCTTGTCGTAAGTCGCTTGTCTGTCTAACCCTCGTATAGCGCATTAGATCCTTCCCTTTTTTAGGGATTCAGTGTAGTATGTTGTAATCCATGGCTCTAATTCACTCGTTCTTCGGTTTNTATCCCTCGCTGCATCTTCCTCAACCACTCAGACCGAACCCTTGTCGTAAGTCGCTTGTCTGTCTAACCCTCTTATAGCGCATTAGATCCTTCCATTTTTTAGGGATTCAGTGTAATATGTTGTAATACATGGCTCCAATCACGCATTCTTCGGTTGTATCTCGCGCCGCTGGGTGTTTTTCAGGTTATCTCTGGAAGAGAGGTTCGCTTTGGTGAGGAGCGTTGGGGAGGAGTGCATTCAGGAGGATGAGCTCCGGAATTTGTTGGCGAAGAAGCTGAATCCTATCTGTTATGATGGGTTTGAGCCCTCTGGGAGAATGCATATTGCGCAGGTACAAAGTTTCTCTTATGCATCGTTCTTTGGGTCTCTTTAAAATTGATTACTTGAAAAATGGAGTAATTGATTAGACCACTCTGTGTGTGTGGATCAGAGTCGAAGTGCAACATGCAAACATGATAATCCTAATTTTTAGAACATCTATGAACTGAATTATCTTAGTTTTATGGGTTAGATCTCGAGTCAGTTGTATACATACCAACCAATTCTTATGTTTTTACGTATCGGACACCTAAAATTTACTTTTTCACATTATACCACCCAAATCTTCTTTACGGAATGAAAAATACTGCGATTTTAACTTTTAAAATGTGAAACACACCTTTTCATGCATAACAGGTAAGGTGGCATATATATAAAAATTGAAGTTTTGGTGTTAGATATGTAAACACATAAGAATTTGTTGGCATGTATGTGAATCTTCTATAGATCTTGTGTCCTGATTTCTTATACCTTTGACAATCGATTTTTTTTTTCAACTGTTAATTAGCTAATTATATCGGTATGGTATACAGAATTAAGAGCTCCTAGTTCCGAGTAATGGTTCCCTTCAGGGGTGTGCATTATTTGATCAAAAACNAAGGTGGCATATATATAAAAATTGAAGTTTTGGTGTTAGATATGTAAACACATAAGAATTTGTTGGCATGTAGAATCTTCTATAGATCTTGTGTCCTGATTTCTTATTCCATTGACAATCGATTTTTTTTTCCGACTGTTAATTAGCTAATTATATCGGTATGGTATACAGAATTACAGCTCCTAGTTGTGAGTAATGGCTGCCTTCAGGGGTGTGCATTATTTGGTCAAAAACAAAAAAAAATTGAACCAAAACAAGCTCATTTGGTTGATTCGATTCAATTGTAAAATAACAATTTGGTTTTTTGTTTCAAAACTTTTAGCATTCAGTTAGTTGGATCTTAGTTGCAAAAAAAATTTAATTTTGAAATAGAACTTTAAGTTTTAATTATTTTAGGCTAAATGCTAAATTCTNTTAGTTGCAAAAAAAATTTAATTTTGAAATAGAACTTTAAGTTTTAATTATTTTAGGCTAAATGCTAAATTCCATTTTACTCTGAACCGAATTGATTAAATTTAATTATATTTTATTTCAGATTAGATTGTTTTAGNTAAATTCTGTTTTACTCTGAACCGAATTGATTAAATTTAATTATATTTCATTTCAGATTAGATTGTTTTAGCGAAAAAAAATTGGTCTGTTTGGTTTTTGGGATTTCGGATTTTGCTTTCATTCGGTTTGACTAATTTGTGAATCGATCCATCCAAATTAACTAATTACACACCCTAGTTGCTTTGGTCTTGCTGCAAACTAACGATTAAGTTTGCTTCCATGCACTAATTCTATTTTAGAAAAATCTATAATCCCTTCCTGGCACGGGAATATGAAGCTCACAGCTGTGGATAAGCTGCCAATCAGTTGGGAACAATCTAATATAAACTTATTTTTCATGAATAGGGTGTTATGAAGACAATAAATGTGAACAAGTTGACATCAGCTGGCTGCACTGTAAAGATATGGATAGCAGATTTGTTTGCTCAATTGAACAATAAAATGGGTGGTGATTTGAATAAAATACACAAGATTGGAGAGTATCTTATTCAGATATGGAAAGCTGCAGGAATGAAAACTGACAAAGTTGAGTTTTTATGGTCTTCCAATGAAATAAATAGTCGACCTGACGAATATTGGGCACTTGTAATGGATATAGCTCGAAGGAATACGCTAGCGAGGATAGTACGGTACAAGTCTATCCCTCTCACTTTATCGCATGTATTCAAAAGAAATGGGAATTTACTTACATGCCACAAAATTCTGATTTATTTACATATCTAACTCCTAATGGCTTGTTTGGGATCAATTTTGTTTTTTGTTTTCTTTTTATTTCTTCTTTTATTTTTAAAACTATGTTTTTTTAGTGTGTTTTTTACATATTTTTATTTTTTGGTTCTAAAAATACTTTAACATATTTCTGAAAACACTCAAAACAACTTTTAGGTATCTTGATTGTTTTTAAAAACAATGATATCTTAACAAAATTGCCAAAAAGGTTTTGTTTCAAATCAAAACATAAACAAAGAAAAATAAAACTAAAAATAAAAATAGAAAATAAAAAAGAAGAGTGATACCAAACAACCTCTAAACTTTAACTTTTATATTTATACCATCTAAATCTTTCATTTTACTTAAAAAATACCACAGGTTTAATTTTTNACAAAGAAAAATAAAACTAAAAATAAAAATAGAAAATAAAAAAGAAGAGTGATACCAAACAACCTCTAAACTATAACTTTTATATTTATACCATCTAAATCTTTCATTTTACTTAAAAAATATCACAATTTTAATTTTAAAAAAGTGAAATACACCTTTTGATGCGTAGTTAAGGTGGTATTTATGTAAAGNTCGACCTGACGAATATTGGGCACTTGTAATGGATATAGCTCGAAGGAATACGCTAGCGAGGATAGTACGGTATAAGTCTATCCCTCTCACTTTATCTCATGTATTTAAAAGAAACGGGAATTTACTTACATGCCACAAAATTCTGATTTATTTACATATCTAACTCCTAATGGCTTGTTTGGGATCAATTTTGTTTTTTGTTATCTTTTTATCTCTTCTTTTATTTTTAAAACTATGTTTTTTTAGTCTGTTTTTTACATATTTTTATTTTTTGGTTCTAAAAATACTTTAACATATTTCTGAAAACACTCAAAACAACTTTTAGGTGTTTTGATTGTTTATAAAAACATTGACATCTTAATNCACTTTATCTCATGTATTTAAAAGAAACGGGAATTTACTTACATGCCACAAAATTCTGATTTATTTACATATATAACTCCTAATGGCTTGTTTGGGATCAATTTTGTTTTTTGTTTTTTTTTTAATTTCTTCTTTTATTTTTAAAACTATGTTTTTTTAGTGTGTTTTTTACATATTTTATTTTTTGGTTCTAAAAATACTTTAACATATTTTTGAAAACACTCAAAACAATTTTTAGGTATTTTGATTGTTTTTAAAAACAAGGATATCTTAATCAAAATTGCCAAAAAGGTTTTGTTTCAAATCAAAACATAAACAAAGCAAAATAAAAATAAAAAAATAGAAAATAAAAAATAAGAGTGATACCAAACAACCTCTAAACTTTAACTTTTATATTTATACCATCTAAATCTTTCATTTTACTTAAAAAATACCACAGTTTTAATTTTTAAAAAGTGAAATACACCTTTTCATGCGTAGTTAAGGTGGTTTTTATGTAAATATTGTTTTTTAGGTGTTAAATATGTAAATATATAGAAATTGAGTGGTATGTATGTAAATCTTCTTTAAAGAAATGGCCTTCAGTCGTCATTTTCTTTATATTTCATAGTGAAGTACACTTAAAAATTTCATTGTATATTGTAATTCAGGTGTTGTCAAATCATGGGCCGAAGTGAACAAGATGAGCTAACAGCTGCCCAAATATTTTATCCATGCATGCAATGTGCTGACATTTTCTTCTTAAAGGTGATTCCTTACTTCTTGCCTTTCTGCTTATTTAGAAATCTCACTTATTTGTCTTGCAATCTTATATTTCCATTATTTTATAGGGGCATTTGCATACATAACATCAAATTCCTATGTATTTATATATGCAAAACCTAAACTTGTCTTTTTTTTTTGCATTTGTGCCATCCAAATCTTTCAAATTACACAAAAATACCACCATTTTAACTTAAAAAAGTGAAATACACCTTTTCTTGCATAGATAAGGTGGTATGTATGTAAAAGTTGTTTAGGTAAATACCAAGGAATTGATTGGTATGTATGTAAATCTTTCTATTTTATATTACTCGCAATGCAATGGATTTGTTTTATCATTTATTGTTTTTCCTTTTTTTTGTAGGCTGACATTTGCCAACTAGGCATGGATCAGAGAAAAGTAAATGTGCTTGCAAGAGAATATTGTGATGACATTAAGAGAAAGAACAAGCCTATTATTTTGTCGCACCGTATCCTTGATGCAAAATAATAAATTTGTAATTTAATATGTATATTTTAATTGTGCTTTTGCTTCCCATTACTGAAATTGAAATTTAGACATGCTTCCTGGGCTGCAGCAGGGGCAGGAGAAAATGTCAAAGAGTGATCCCTCTTCTTCAATCTTTATGGAAGATGAAGAGGTATGATAGGATGAGTAGACATGGAATATTAATAATTTTATTGCAGTTTCATGCTGATTTGTTGAAGTTTTTTTGTTGATTTATTGCCCATGATTTGGAAAACTTTTTTTTTCATTATCTCATTGTGGACCTCTCCTTGTTTATGACAATCTAATTATAAGTTTGGGCACCTAAATGTGTATTTTGATATTAAAGACCAATGTTGTGAATGTGTATCATTGTCTTTTTGTTGGTTAGTTATCATTTTTTTTTCTAGAACAAGCAAGAAATTCTTATTGCAGTTGGATTACATCAGGGATTGAATATGAGCTGGATGGTTATTACTAGACATTTACAGGAGGATGTATCTTGGCGATGCTTTTCGCTGATAATATCCTTCTTGTGGATAAGACGAGAGAAAATTCAAGAAAAATTTAAATTATGGAGGTTAATTTTTGAGTCTAAAGGTTTTTCATTTGGATAGATCTAAAGCTGAATACATTGAATGTAATTTTAGTAGTAGTAGATCTAGTGGTAAGTTTGCAACAATGGGTGATTAAGTCTTTAAAAGGAGTGAATGCTTTAAATATATCGTGTCTATTGTTCAAAGTGATGGTGATATAGTTGGGAATGTTATTAGTAGAATTCAAGATGGATGGTTGAAGTGGAGAAATGCACCAGGCCTATTGTGTGATAGAAAAGCACAACTTAAAGAAAAGTTTTATAAGATGGTTGTGAGACGTGCAATTTTTTATGGCGCAAAATCTTGGCCTGTAGAAGAGAAGCATTAAATTAAGTTAAGTGCTGCTGAGATGAGAATGCTCGGATGGATAATTGGCTTTACACTTTAAAAAATGTGAAACAAATATATTTGTGAAAGGGTTGGAGTAGCTCTAGTGGCATACAAGATTCAAGATAGTCACCTTAGATTAAGAGAGTATATGCTTTAGATTTGGCTTATGCTAGGAAAGGTAGAGGTAGACCTAAAAAGATTAGGGCATGTTGTATAAAAATTGATATTAATTTATTATATTTAAAGAAAAATATGACACTCAATAGGGTAAAATGTAGAAGAAATAAGGTTGTGGTATAAAGTTTTTTTTGTTGTTGTTGTTGTGGAACAAAAAATAAATCTCTAATGTTTTGTTTTATGTTTAAGAAAAAGGTTCAAGAAAATTCTTGTGATACTTTGATGGGTATTTTCAGTTGATGTAAAAAAAAAAATTGCTACATCAAATATTCACAATTGGCTAAACATTTTAATTTAAAAGTTTTTAGAAAATAAAATTTCAATTGTGGTATTATTTTGTTCTATAGTACATATATGTATGTGTACCATCAATCACTAATGCTATATATTATCTGTAAATTTCAATTTTTTTACGTTATAATTTTCTATAAAATGTTAGAAATTAGCACGATTTTAGTAATTCAATGATATAATTTTTTGTTATTTTAAATCATTATTGTCAATTATATCTAATAATTCCTTAATTGTGGGCTTTGAGAATTCAATCTCAACTCGGTTGAGGATTTAGGATAATTTCTTAGGAGGCAATAGTAGATAAAATACTATCAATAGATTTTATAATCTTTTGAAAACTTTAAATTCAGATTTTAAGGCATTCTAATGTGCAAAGTTTATGGCTTTCTAAGGGCACATGGTCTGATGATTAATACCCCTTTGTATTACATNTTGTTGTTGTGGAACAAAAAATAAATCTCTAATGTTTTGTTTTATGTTTAAGAAAAAGGTTCAAGAAAATTCATGTGATACTTTGATGGGTATTTTCAGTTGATGTAAAAAAAAAATTGCTACATCAAATATTCACAATTGGCTAAACTTTGTAATTTAAAAGTTTTTATAAAATAAAATTTCAATTGTGGTATTATTTTGTTCTATAGTACATATATGTATGTGTACCATCAATCACTAATGCAATATATTATCTGTAAATTTCAATTTTTGTACGTTATAATTCTCTATAAAATGTTAGAAATTAGCACATTTTTAGTAATTCAATGATATAATTTTTTTTTTTTTAAATCATTATTGTCAATTATATCTAATAATTCCTTAATTGTGGGCTTTGAGAATTCAATCTCAACTCGGTTGAGGATTTAGGATAATTTCTTAGGAAGCAATAGTAGATAAAATACTATCAATAGATTTTATCATCTTTTGAAAACTTTAAATTCAGATTTTAAGGCATTCTAAAGTGCAAAGTTTATGGCTTTCTAAGGGCACATGATCTGATGATTAATTACCCTTTGTATTACAAGGGAGAATTATCTATTAAGAAAAAATGGTCAAAGCTTTCATGCCTTTTAAGCAAGGGGTTTAGCAAAAAGACCCGGCACATCTCACCATACTTTTTTGTGGGGCGATGCTCCTTGACTTTTCAGCTAGAGAGCAAAGGAGGAGCTGAAGAGTTTTTTCTATTNTTACATGGGAGAATTATCTATTAAGAAAAAATGGTCAAAGCTTTCATGCCATTCAAGCAAGGGGTTTAGCAAGAAGACCCGGCACATCTCACCATACTTTTTTGTGGGGTGATGCACATTGACTTTTCAGCTAGAGAGCAAAGGAGGAGCTGAAGAGTTTTTTCTATATAGGGAATGCTCTTTACAATTTTGATTAATGAAAGCATCTCTAGACATTACTTTCTCGTTGTTGAAGATTTCCCTCTCAATTCTTTTCTTAAATTTTTATTCAATTCTAAAAAAGCCACAACAACGGGGGGAAGTTGTTCAACAAATAACAAACTAGATAGTTTTTCTATTTGCCATCATTCTTTTGGACATCAAGATGGGCACTCCACTAAACAAACTGCTAGACTAAATAAAATCTATTTTAAAGCAAATTTGCAATGCTTTTTTTTTATCTCTTCATTTCCCAGGTTTAAGTTTTGCAAATTAAAAAATTAGGGAGCAATGCATCTAAAATGTATATGCTATACTTATGGGACGTTTTGGTGGCAACCTTTGTACCTCTTGGAAGAGCGATGCATATTGCACAAACAGTTATTGCTTATTTATAAATTTCCAGCTATTGCTTATTATAGAATGTGCAAGAGTTCTTTTTTTTGTAGTATCTATAAATGTACTTTCCTTTCTTGTCATCATCACATATATTGCTGATACTCTATAATCCTTCGGTAAATATTTCTTCCCATCCTTAGTCATCTAGCACCAGCAAGGGTGATTAAACATTACATATCAAGTAGGTACAAATTATCAAATATATCTTGATAGATACTAAGTATAATTACCTTGTATAACATCTAATTGGTATTGCCATTAGTGATTTCGAACTTCAATCTTTAGCTTGATTTTCCGATTTCATCCAAAGCGGAAGATATTGTTGGATCTTGATTTGTCCATAGGTTATGTTATAGTCTTATTAGCCCAGAGAAAGTTGAGAGAGTTATGAGAGGTATTGGTAGAGAGGAAAAAATAATTCCACTAAGTAGGCTAAAAAAATTATAGAAAGTAGATATGAGATCTAGAGTATAGGAACTAAAAAATGTTGAAATCCCTGGCTCTCTTGGCAGTCCCCAATTTATAGAAAAAGACCTAGGGTCTCGTGCATTACAGGATGAGATGTATATGTAATAAATATGGGAAAAAAATGCATTAGGCCTGTGGCGTAAATACAGTTTCGAAATTGAGTTTGGACCAGTATTTGGTTGTAAATGTGAAGAAGTCGCTTGCTTCCCCTGAAAATTTTGGTCGGGTGTCTTCTTTAAATATGGTTAGCCATCCTCATCGATCTCTCATCCATTCAAAATTACAATTTGATAAATCCAATCAGCTTAGATGATTTTTTCTCCTCAATATGTAATGAAAAGATTATTTCGCTACTGAAATTGCCAAACAACATCCTCTTATCTTCCTTACAACCATTAAAAACAAAGGCACTCAAACTCTTCATCGCACCATAGGACGCAACCATCCCAGAAACAGCAAATCAACAACCTATCAATCAAAAACTCGTGGTCCCTCAGCCGCTAACTTTCGGCATAGTCAAACCTTTAATAGAAACCCACATCTCACTCAAACTCATCACACAATGCATTAATCACTTCCACTCCACAGCAAGAATGAATCTTGTACTCCGTTGCCTCCTTCTATCTCACACCACATATTGAAAATTTGCAATAACCCTATATCTACTCTAGTGAAAAGCACATTTCAGTTCGGAATGGTCACTAAGTTCAGATCAGTCACACCGACAATGGTATCCTACCTACACCCCAACACAAACCAATCGTATCTACTTCGTGGACCCAATCTATCTCACAGTTCACCAGTTAGCAAAAGACAATCACTGCCTCATCCCTTTTGATACTTTCGTGCAGGATCAAAGGACCAAGCAGACTGTCCTTTAAGGTCCCATTGACAGAAGGCTTCTATATCATTCCACCCGAACCAACAATCACGCCGCTGAGCTCAACCACCCACCCCCACATTTGGCAGCAATGGCTTGGCCATCTGCAACGAAGGATTGCTGTGACTATCTCCAATGCAAATCTAGCTCGCCACATTCCTTTCAGTTCTTCATTTTGCAATGTGTGTCATCTTAACAAAAGTCACAAATTACCATTTGTAGCTAGTACAACTGCACATAAGTTGTTTGAAGGTGTATTCCACTTTTTAAAGTCAAAATATATTTAATGTGATTTGAAAGATTTGGGCGGTAAAAATATAAGAAGTAAAGTTTAGGTGTTAGATGTGTAAATACATATGAATTGGGTGGTATGTTTGTTAATACCCCTTTTTGGTTTGGTTGAAGTCACATTATATATGGTCGTCTTTTATTTCTTTTAAGCAGTACACAGGTCCCAAAACTGGTAATGAAATGCTTCATATATCTGAAGGGGATGAAGGAATTTATTTATTTATTTTTGAAATATTGCATATATACCACTCAATTCTAATGTATTTACATAATTAACACCTAACTTCATTTTTGTCATACGTGCCATATTACCTATGAATGAAAAGTTGGGTGGTATGTATGTAAATACTACCCATTTTATTTTTTGGTTTGTGTAACGGTTCGAAAGCTGGACCTCACTTTTGAGAGGAAAGATAATATGACTCAACCTAATGCTATTACTAGATTAGACCTACTTGACATGGGAAAAACTCAGCAACAACAAGGGTTTTGATTCTACTTTGCAGATACTTTCTTTCATGGAATGAATCTGCTAACAGTATTCATCTGGGCGTAAATTTACCGATAATTACGTACACAGCACTCGAAATGTTTCAATTTACAAAATTAGCACCTATATGATTTTTTAAACTATCAAACCGACGCATTTAGACATGCCATGATCAAACCATTGAGAATTTGATAAAAGTGAGAAATATGGGTTGGGGTCTTAGCGTGAATTTCGATTGAGTGAGAATTTGAAAAGTGGCGGAAAGAGAGTGTTAGATTTGTCAATAACAATGTTTCTGAGTGCCTTGCATGTAATTGCTCCTAATTATAGTTATGAGCACACCACTATTGCAATGTCATGTTTAACAGAGTTCATTTTTAAGAAGAAATAATCTCTTTCCAGTTAAGATCAGCCGCCATTAGAACATTGTAAGAATCTGTCATTTCTTTGCGACTCTTGGACCCCAAATAGAACATATAGTAAGTGGGAGTATATTTACCCCATTGATGAGTTCATATAAAACCTTCTGGGGCTTTTACATATATAGCACACAATTCTTATTTGTTTACATATCTCACACCTAAGCTTTCTTTTCTACACACATAGCACACAAATCTTCAATATCACATCAAAAATAGACTATTATCACATTTTAAAAGTCAAATACACATTTTCATGCATGGGTTTGAAGCACCGAATAGCTATGTATGTAAATATGGAAGTTTAGATATGAGATATGTAAATACATAAGAACTGTATGCTACAAATGTAAATTTCCAAAAATTAAATGAAAAGGAGTAATGCTCTGTGATTTGGAATGGATCCGTGTCTTCAATATTAGTGCAGAGGAAACATTATATAGATGAAGGAAATGAAGCACATGCAGTCCATTGTCTGTATACGCAAAAGCAAAAAAAGTAGCCTTAACAATTATGAGTTCTAAAGGATGTTCATTTAATTTAATAAATATTAAAAAAGCATAGATTGATCTAAAGATTTTGATGTGAAACATTCATTATGAGGCATAGGGTCTGTTTGGGGTAGCTGCTAAAAAATAATTTGATGTTCAAAAAGTTGCGGTAGCTAGTAAAAATTTTTTTTTTTGAAAATGTCAGACCGCATCTAGAAAGCTGTAACTGCAGCGCACCTAGCCAGGATTGTTGGGAAAATGCAGATTTCAGTAGCGACTTTTTGAAAAAGCTGTCAAAGCGCAGTTTATCAAACAAACAAAACTGTTGTGCGGTGCCTCACCGCCACCACACCGCGGCCCCAAATGTACTCCTAGTAAAAACCTCCTCTTTTTCATGAAAGCAATTATACTATTTTCGTGTTTGTTTCGTGCTCTTGTTTTGAGAGTTCCCCTAATGAATTGTTTTCCTTTATCTCACTTCTCATTTATTCACATTTTTGCATAAATTTTACCTGAATCTCTATTTATATTTTCATGTAGGCCGAAGTTAATGTGAAGATAAAGAAAGCATACTGTCCACCCAAAATTGTGGAGGGCAATCCTTGCTTAGAATACATCAAGTATATCATCTTCCCATGGTTTCATAAATTCGAGGTTATTCGTCAAGAAGAAAATGGTGGAAACAAGTAAGTCTGGATTCTTTATAATGGTTTTATTTTCCTTTGCTTTTGCTGATAATAATTTATTACCTTCATTGGAAAAAAAGAAATAAAAAAATCAGAAGATTTGCATACAGACCACTCAATTCTTATGTATTTACATAAATGCTTCCTTACCCATGCATAAAAAGGTGTATTGGTAGTATTTTTTATGTAATATGAAAGATTGGGTCGTGTAAAGATGATAGATGTGTAAATACATAGGAATTGGGTGGGCGTGTATGTAAATGCGCTTCTATAAGCATGCAGCTTTTTATGTTTATCCATCTTAAATTTTGACTGAAACTTAAACCAAGCTCAGATAATTTGATATGAAATAAATGTTGAGCTGACTACATGGTAGCAATATATGTCTATTTATTCATAAAATGACTATTTATTGCTTATTGAATAGGAGAATATTTAGGCAGCCATCCTAAGCATGCTTTGAAAAATGAATCAAATGTTTGAATTTAAAAAAAAAAAAAATGTGCCTCTGATCTCAACCTTTTCATAACAAATAAGGAAGATTTACATGCATACCACTCAATTCTTATCTATTTACATATCTAAAATCAAAACTTCAATTTTTAAATGTATGCCAACTTCCCTATGCATGAAAAGTTGTATTTTGTTGTTTAAAAGTTAAAATAGTGATTTTTTTATTTTTATTTTTTCATGTGATATGAAAGATTTGGATGATATAAATGTAAAAATTAAAGTTTAGATGTTAATATGTAAATACAAAAGATTTCGATGGTAAGTATGTAAATGCCACAAAAGATAAATGACCTTGACAAACATTATCTCACCACTCCTTTTTTGGTGCTATATGTCGACGGCCAGCTGGGCCGACGGCTTGCAGATAGTATTTTATATCTTAATGAATGGTGTAATTCAAATCCAGTCCAAATGAATAACGGTGTAAAGTTTCAAATTCATTCAAACTTTACATTGCATTCGTCGTACCAAACACATGATTGCAACACACCACATATTCATTCGACCAAACGGCCCCTTAATCATTTCTATATCCCTCTTAATTTTATTCTATAATCCTTTTTTTTTCATTCAGGACATACGCCTGCATGGAAGAGCTAATTCCAGATTATGAAAGTGGATCGTTGCATCCAGCTGATGTAAAACCTGCAATATCCAAAGCTCTAAATGCGATTTTGCAGGTACTTTTGTCATCTCATTTATTTTCTTTTATCATTGTGCTCATAATTTGATTCCTTAAGTCTGCAATTCTGATGAATTTGCATGTCTCAACACTAAAAGCTTGATATTTACATTTATAACCTCTTGTTGCCATAAATTTGTGCATGAAGGATGATGATGGGTGTCATTTTTTATATAATATTTATGCTTTTGAGTTATATGCATGTGAATATGAATTTTTAGAAGGTAGATATGTAAATACATTAGAATTGTGTGGTATGCACATAAACGCCCCCTTTATCCTTTTGATTAAACCTTGCTTTTGGTATAAAAATTTTGGGTCATTTACTTACATGCTAGCCAATTCCTATGTATTTACATATCTAACACCTAAAATTTATTTAGTTTTTACTTTTATACCACCCAAATCTTTGACATCACATTAAAAATATCACTATTTTAACTTTTAAAAATATGAATGCACCCTTTTATGCACAAATATGGTGGCATAATTTAAAATTTGAAGTTTAGGTGTTACACATGTAAATACATAGGAATTGTGGCATATATATATATATATATATATATATATATATATTTAAATCTCCATATATAAATTATTTAAATCTCCATATAGAAATAAGTGAATTTCTTATCATTTACATTTTGGTTTATTTTCATTTTTATTTTTGCTGCGAGATTAATAAAGTTTGCTCTGTTAGAAGGGATATTGGATGGTGAAATTCGATCTAACTTGTTATAATTTGGTTATTCTGGGTTCCAATTTTATATTATTATGTTTAGGGGAGTAAACGAGCCGAACACGCGCGAGCTCAGACTCAGCTCATTAAAAAATATCACTGTTTGTGATTGACTCGTATATATTTCGAACATAAAAAGTGTGTTCGTGTTATGCTCATTTGCTTAGCGAGTCGAACACGAGCTGTTCACGAGCAAAGAGTCGTTTTGATAACTCTAGTCACGCGAGGGTTGGGGCATGATATAAATGGAATTATTTATATTAAAACATCATTTAAATATATTTTAACATATTTTCATTCAATTTTTTTAATTAATAATTTTAATTAATTTTAATTTTTTGTAGCCTTGTAGTTAATTAATTTTTTTTTAAAAAGTAATACTTATATATAATTATGTATAATTGATGAGTAGTATTTCGAGCCAAAATGAGCCGATTACGAACGAATAAATCTTTGTTCGTGTTCCGCTTGATTATATATTGAGCGCAAAAATAGTGTTGGTGTTCGGCTCGTTAACTCAGCGAATAAATTGAATTCAAGCTTCTTAACGAGCCGAGCATGAGCTGTTCGCAAACAAGGAGCTGTTTTGACAGCCCTAATTATGCTTGTTTTTTTTAAAAGAAAATATTTTCTTAATTTCTGCTGGAATTTTTATTTGCAGCCTGTGCGAGACCACTTCAAGAACAACAAGGAAGCGAGAGAGCTACTCAAAACAATTAAGGTATTAAATTATTTTTTATTTTCTTTGCAGATAAAATCTAAAATTCATTTATAGGGCATACTTTTTTTTTAATGTATTTACATATATAACACCTAAACTTTCATATTTACACACATATATTATATCTAACTTTTTAAAAATTAAATATACTTTTTCATATATATATACATAAGATTTGGTTAAATTTATTTCGCAATAAGTGTGATACATCATATATGAATGGGTCATTCACATACATACCATGAACTTCTTATGTATTTACCAATCTAACACCNTTGCAGCCTGTGCGAGACCACTTCAAGAACAACAAGGAAGCGAGAGAGCTACTCAAAACAATTAAGGTATTAGATTTTGTCCTTCGTTTTAAAAAATAAGTAATGTATTTACATATCTAACACTAAACTTTCATATTTACACACAGATATTACATCTAACTTTTTAAAAATTAAATATACATTTTCATATATATATTTACATAAGAATTGATTAAATTTATTTCGGAATAAGTTTGATACATCATATATGAATGGGTCATTCACATACATACCATGAACTTCTTATGTATTTACAAATCTGACACCGAAACCTTCATATTTCCATATTTAACCCTCAAATCTTTAGCATCATATAAAAACCTGTGTATTATTTCTTAAAGGTGATGCATCTTTTCATGCAGCGTTTTGGTGACGCTAAAGTGTTATAAATATAAATATAAAAGTTTAGATGAAATTTATCCTCAAGTAAATTTAAAGATATTGGAAAAAAAATTACGTACGCAGCGTTGCGTACGTTAGGGAGGTTATTCAGAGGGTATTGGGGGGGTTATATCCACGTTATACCCCCTTGTAACTTTCTTGTAGCCTACCTGTAACCTACAAATAAGTTTCGCGCTTCTGTTTTTATATATTTGTAGCTTACAGGTAGGTTACTGGAGATATAACGCGGATATAACCCTCCAATACCCTCTGTATAACATCTTGACGTACGCAGCGCTGCGTACGTCTTACATACGCAATTTTTTCTCAAGATTTTGATATTCATCCTATAAAAAATGTCGGATAATTACGTACAAATCACCTCAAACATTGATATTTACAAATTACACAAATGGTGATTTTCTTTTATACGATATTTGAGTGACAAGTTGAAAAATGGATGAAAGAGGATTGTTGATTTGTAAATAGCAAGTTTTGGGTGGTCTCTATGTAAATTTATCAAATAATTGAGTTTTTTTTTCATGAAAAATACTTTTAAAAAAGCAATTTTTCTACTCCTAAAATTCTTTTATTGTGTTTGCAGGCTTATCGAGTGACACGCTGATTTCGACCATCTCTAAACAAGTCATGTTTGATCANGATATTTGAGTGACAAGTTGAAAAATGGATGAAAGAGGATTGTTGATTTGTAAATAGCAAGTTTTGGGTGGTTTCTATGTAATTTTATCAAATTATTGAGTTTTTTTTTTCATGAAAAATACTTTTAAAAAAGCAAATTTTCTACTCCTAAAAATCTTTTATTGTGTTTGCAGGCTTATCGAGTGACACGCTGATTTCGACCATCTCTAAAGAAGTCATGTTTGATCGTGTAATGAATTTTTAAATTATTGGCTCTGATTTATTGTGATTTTTCGAGCTAAAATCGAACCGTAAAATTTTGTCGAAATGTAGAAATTTATGTTGAAACATTTCTGCACGTATAATGTAATAAAACGACTTTTTTGTGGACTCTAAGCCCCGTTTGGGGCAGCTTATAAGTGCTGCATGTTATAAGTGCAGTTTGTTTGCGGCTGCATAACCGTTTGGTTTGCGTGTTTTTGGAAACACCGTCTGTCGCGTTTGGATTTTTTACACTAAATGTAGGCCGCGGATTGACCCTTGCGGTCGACTCGTGGGCCGCGTTTGAGGATAAGTTGCTTATCCTGTGCCCCAAAACAGACTCTTAAAATTCATTCTTTGATTATTGTGTATTTACATTAATATCATATAAAATTATCTTTTTTATTTTGTAAAGTATTTTTTTGCATGGATTTATGATACCGGTGCTATGTGTGTAAATATTAAAGTTTACTTGCTAGATGTATAAATGCATAAAATATGTGTTAATGTGTGTGAATTTCCCTTGTTCAAATTTGATAAAAATCAATTCATTGTTTAAAAATTGGGAAAGACATTTAGGTCTATCTGATCAGTTTCCATTAATGAATGAGCTTGCAAGTAGAATATATTTTTCATATATTTATGTATGTAACACTTAAATTTTAATTTTTTTACATTTATAAGAGTATTTAAAATGCAAAAAATAAAGTTTAAGTATTGTATGTGTAAATATATAGGAAATTCTTCGGTATTTATGTAAAATGTTAATCATAGTTTTTAATATATATATATATATATATATTGGAACGTCCTCAAGCGAAATGTGTAACTGTAATTATAACAGAAAGTGCGTGCTCGGATGACTGGGTTTAAATTTCTAGAAGAAGCGACCCAGAGGACGAGAACCCGTGAATCACAACCGTCGATATCATCTGACGAACAAATCGGGCGATATAGATTTGCGAAGTAATTTTGCTAAAACGTATGGGCTGTACTGTAATTTCATTCTTTGCGTACGGTATAACAGAATATAAATAGCAGCTTGCCGCATCTTCTTCCCGCTGGGAGCAAGTGATAAGAAGGAAGCAGAGGAAGAAGAAGGATACAAGCTAATTGAGCTAAGAACAAAGCAATGTTTTACTCTCATCAGCTCCTTGCGAGGAAGGCTCCTCTCGGCCAGATCTGGTGAGTGTTAGTCTCTGTTTCAGTGAAGTTTGTCTGGTTTGATTACCGGTTGATCGATTCATTAACAGATTCTGAGCTATATTTGAATGCAGGATGGCTNCTAAAATGTATATGTTATACTTATGGGACGTTTTGGTGGCAACCTTTGTACCTCTTGGAAGAGCGATGCATATTGCTCAAACAGTTATTGCTTATTTATAAATTTCCAGCTATTGCTTATTATAGAATGTGCAAGAGTCCTTTTTTTGTAGTATCTATAAATGTACTTTTCTTGCTTGTCATCATCACATATATTGATGATGCTCTATAATCCTTCGGTAAATATTTCTTCCCATCCTTAGTCATCTAGCACCAGCAAGGGTGATTAAACATTACATATCAAGTAGGTACAAATTATCAAATATAACTTGATAGATTCAAGTATAATTACCTTGTATAACATCTAATTGGTATTGCCATTAGTGATTTCGAACTTCAACAGACTTCAGCAATCAATCTTTAGCTTGATTTTCCGATTTCATCCGAAGAGGAAGATATTGTTGGATCTTGATTTGTCCATGGGTTATGTTATAGTCTTATTAGCCCAGAGAAAGTTGAGAGAGTTATGAGAGGTATTGGTAGAGGAAAAAATAATTCCACTAAGTAGGCTAAAAAAATTATAGAAAGTAGATATGAGATCTAGAGTATGGGAACTAAAAAATGTTGAAATCCCTGGCTCTCTTGGCAGTCCGCAATTTATAGACAAAGACCTAGGGTCTCGTGCATTACAGGATGAGATATATATGTAATAAATATGGGAAAAAAATGCATTAGGCCTGTGGCGTAAATACAGTTTCGAAATTGAGTTTGGACCAGTATTTGGTTGTAAATGTGAAGAAGTCGCTTGCTTCCCCTGAAAATTTTGGTCGGGTGTCTTCTTTAAATATGGTTAGCCGTCCTCATCGATCTCTCATCCATTCAAAATTACAATTTGATAAATCCAATCAGCCTAGATGATTTTTCCTCCTTAATATGTAATGAAAAGATTATTTTGCTGCTGAAATTGCCAAACAACATCCTCTTATCTTTNATGATGTGGAAAACTTTTTTTTTCATTATCTCATTGTGGACCTCTCCTTGTTTATGACAGTCTAATTATAAGGTTGGGCACCTAAATGTGTATTTTGATATTAAAGACCAATGTTATGAAGGTGTATCCTTGTCTTTTTGTTGGTTAGTTATCATTTTTTTTCCTAGAACAAGCAAGAAATTCTTATTGCAGTTGGATTATATCGGGGATTGAATTTCAGCTGGATGGTTATTACTAGACATTTATAGGAGGATGTATCTTGGCGATGCTTTTCGCTGATAATATCCTTCTTGTGGATAAGACGAGAGAAAATTCAAGTAAAATTTAAATTATGGAGGTTAATTTTAGAGTCTAAAGGTTTTTCATTTGGGTAGATCTAAAGTTGAATACATTGAATGTAATTTTAGTAGTAGTATATCTAGTGGCAAGTTTGCAACAATGGGTGATTAAGTCTTTAAAAGGAGTGAATGCTTTAAATATATTGTGTCTATTGTTCAAAGCGATGGTGATATAGTTGGGAATGTTATTAGTAGAATTCAAGATGGCCGGTTGAAGTGGAGGAATGCACCAGGCCTATTGTGTGATAGAAAAGTACTGCTTAAAGAAAAGTTTTATAAGATGGTTGCGAGACATGCAATTTTTTATGGCGCAAAATCTTGGCCTGTAAAAGAGAAGCATCAAATTAAGTTAATTGCTGTTGAGATGAGAATGCTCGGATGGATAAGTGGCTTTACACTTTAAAAAATGTGAAACAAATATATTTGTGAAAGGATTGGAGTGGCTCCAGTGGCATACAAGATTCAAGATAGTCGCCTTAGATTAAGAGAGAGATGTTTTAGATTTGGCTTATGCTAGGAAAGGTAGAGGTAGACCTAAAAAGATTAGGACATGTTGTATAAAAAATGATATTAATTTATTATAATTAAATGAAAATATGACACTCAATAGGGTAAAATGGAGAAGAAATAAGGTTGTGGTATAAAGGTTTTTTGTTGTTGTTGTTGTGGAACAAAAAATAAAGCTCTAATGTTTTGTTTTATGTTTAAGAAAAAGGTTCAAGAAAAGTCATGTGATACTTTGATGGGTATTTTCAGTTGATGTAAAAAAAAAATTGCTACATCAAATATTCACAATTGGCTAAACATTGTAATTTAAAAGTTTCTATAAAATAAAATTTCAATTGTGGTATTATTTTGTTCTATGGTACATATATGTATGCGGACCATCAATCACTAATGCAATATATTATCTGTAAATTTCAATTTTTGGACGTTATAATTTTCTATAAAATGTTAGAAATTAGCACGTTTTTAGTAATTCAATGATATAATTTTTTGTTATTTTAAATCATTATTGTTAATTATATCTAATAATTCCTTAATTGTGGGCTTTGAGGATTCAATCTCAACTCGGTTGAGGATTTATGATAATTTCTTAGGAGGCAATAGTAGATAAAATACTATCAATAGATTTTATCATCTTTTGAAAACTTTAAATTTAGATTTTAAGGCATCCTAATGTGCAAAGTTGATGGCTTTCTAAGGGCACATGGTCTGATGATTAATACCCCTTTGTATTACAAGGGAGAATTATCTATTAAGAAAAAATGGTCAAAGCTTTCATGCCATTCAAGCAAGGGGTTTAGCAAAAAGGCCCGGCACATCTCACCATACCACATGGACTTTTCAGCTAGAGAGCAAAGGAAGAGCTGAAGAGTTTTTTCTATTTAGGGAATCCTCTTTACAATTTTGATAAATGAAAGTATCTTTAGACATTACTTTCTCGTTGTTGAAGATTTCCCTCTCAATTCTTTTCTTAATTTTTTATTCAATTCTAAAAAAACCACAAAAAAGTGGGGAAGTTGTTCAACAAATAACAAACTAGTAGTTTTTCTATTTGCCATCATTCTTTTGGACATCAAGATGGGCAATCCACTAAACAAACTGCTAGACTAAATAAAATCTATTTTAAGGCAAATTTGCAATGTGTTTTTTTATCTCTTCATTTCCCAGGTCTAAGTTTTGCAAATTAAAAAATTAGGGAGCAATGCATCTAAAATGTATATGTTATACTTATGGGACGTTTTGGTGGCAACCTTTGTACCTCTTGGAAGAGCGATGCATAATGCTCAAACAGTTATTGCTTATTTATAAATTTCCAGCTATTGCTTATTATAGAATGAGCAAGAGTCCTTTTTTTTGTAGTATCTATAAATGTACTTTCCTTGCTTGTCATCATCACATATATTGCTGATACTCTATAATCCTTCGGTAAATATTTCTTCCCATCCTTAGTCATCTAGCACCAGCAAGGGTGATTAAACATTACATATCAAGTAGGTACAAATTATCAAATATAACTTGATAGATTCAAGTATAATTACCTTGTATAACATCTAATTGGTATTGCCATTAGTGATTTCGAACTTCAACAGACTTCAGCAATCAATCTTTAGCTTGATTTTCCGATTTCATCCAAAGCGGAAGATATTGTTGGATCTTGATTTGTCCATGGGTTATGTTATGGTCTTATTAGCCCGGAGAAAGTTGAGAGAGTTATGAGAGGTATTGGTAGAGAGGAAAAAATAATTCCACTAAGTAGGCTAAAAAAATTATAGAAAGTAGATATGAGATCTAGAGTATAGGAACTAAAAAATGTTGAAATCCCTGGCTCTCTTGGCAGTCCCCAATTTTTAGACAAAGACCTAGGGTCTCGTGCATTACAGGATGAGATGTATATGTAATAAATATGGGAAAAAAACGCATGAGGCCTGTGGCCTAAATACAGTTTCGAACTTGAGTTTGAACCAGTATTTGGTTGTAAAATGTGAAGAAGTCGCTTGCTTCCTCTGAAAATTTTGGTCGGGTGTCTTCTTTAAATACGGTTAACCATCCTCATCGATCTCTCATCCATTCAAAATTACAATTTGATAAATCCAATCAGCTTAGATGATTTTTTCTCCTCAATATGTAATGAAAAGATAATTTCGCTACTGAAATTGCCAAACAACATTCTCTTATCTTTCTTACAACCATTAAAAACAAAGGCACTCAAACTCTTCATTGCACCATAGGACGCAACCATCCCAGAAACAGCAAATCAACAACCTGTCAATCAAAAACTCGTAATCCTATCTTGTGCCAAATCTGCCTCAAAATTGGTCCCTCAGCTGCTAACTTTCGGCATAATCAAACCTTTAATACAAACCCACATCTCACTCAAACTCATCACACAATGCATTAATCACTTCCGCTCCACAGCAAGAATGGATCTTGTACTCCGTTGCCTCCTTCTATCTCACACCACATATTGAGAATTTGCAATAACCCTATATCTACTCTAGTGAAAAGCACATTTCAGTTGGGAATGGTCACTAAGTTCAGATCAGTCACACCGACAATGGCATCTTACTTACAGCCCAACACAAACCAATCGTATCTACTTCGTAGACCCAATCTATCTCACAATTTTCTCACAGTTCACCAGTTAGCAAAAGACAATCACTGCCTCATCCCTTTTGATACTTTCGTGCAGGATCAAAGGACCAAGCAGACTGTTCTTCAAGGTCCCATTGACAGAAGGCTTCCATATCATTCCACCCAAACCAACAATCACGCTGCTGAGCGCAACCACCCACCCCCACATTTGGCACCAATGGCTTGACCATCTGCAACGAAGGATTGCTGTGACTATCTCCAATGCAAATCTAGCTCGCCACATTCCTTTCAGTTCTTCATTTTGCAATGTGTGTCATCTTAACAAAAGTCACAAATTACCATTTGTAGCTAGCACAACTGCACATAAGTTGTTTGAAGGTGTATTCCACTTTTTAAAGTCAAAATATATTTTATGTGATTTGAAAGATTTGGGCGGTAGCGGTAAAAATATAAGAAGTTTAGGTGTTAGATGTGTAAATACATATGAATTGGGTGGTATGTTTGTTAATACCCCTTTTTGGTTTGGTTGAAGTCACATTATATATGGTCGTCTTTTATTTCTTTTAAGCAGTACACAGGTCCCAAAACTCGTAATGAAATGCTTCATATATCTGAAGGGGATGAGGGACTTTTTTTATTTGTTTTTGAAATATTACATATATACCACTCAATTCTTATGTATTTACATAATTAACCCCTAACTTCATTTTTGCCATACGTGCCATATTACCTATGAATGAAAAGTTGGGTGGTATGTATGTAAATACTACCCATTTTATTTTTTGGTTTGTGTAACGGTTCGAAAGCTGGACCTCACTTTTGAGAGGAAAGATAATATGACTCAACCTAATGCTATTACTATAGATTAGACCTTACTTGACATGGGAAAAACTCAGCAAGAACAAGGGTTTTGACTCTACTTTGCACTTACTTTCTTCCATGGAATGAATCTGCTAACAGTATTCATCTGGGCTTAAATTTACCGATAATTATGTACACAGCACTTGAAATGTTTTTATTTACAAAATTAGCACTTATATGATTTTTTAAATTATCAAACCGACGCATTTAGGCATGCATGATCAAACCATTGAGAATTTGATAAAAGTGAAAAATATGGGTTGGGGTCTTGNTGTTGAAGATTTCCCTCTCAATTCTTTTCTTAAATTTTTATTCAATTCTAAAAAAGCCACAACAACGGGGGGAAGTTGTTCAACAAATAACAAACTAGATAGTTTTTCTATTTGCCATCATTCTTTTGGACATCAAGATGGGCACTCCACTAAACAAACTGCTAGACTAAATAAAATCTATTTTAAAGCAAATTTGCAATGCTTTTTTTTTATCTCTTCATTTCCCAGGTTTAAGTTTTGCAAATTAAAAAATTAGGGAGCAATGCATCTAAAATGTATATGCTATACTTATGGGACGTTTTGGTGGCAACCTTTGTACCTCTTGGAAGAGCGATGCATATTGCACAAACAGTTATTGCTTATTTATAAATTTCCAGCTATTGCTTATTATAGAATGTGCAAGAGTTCTTTTTTTTGTAGTATCTATAAATGTACTTTCCTTTCTTGTCATCATCACATATATTGCTGATACTCTATAATCCTTCGGTAAATATTTCTTCCCATCCTTAGTCATCTAGCACCAGCAAGGGTGATTAAACATTACATATCAAGTAGGTACAAATTATCAAATATATCTTGATAGATACTAAGTATAATTACCTTGTATAACATCTAATTGGTATTGCCATTAGTGATTTCGAACTTCAATCTTTAGCTTGATTTTCCGATTTCATCCAAAGCGGAAGATATTGTTGGATCTTGATTTGTCCATAGGTTATGTTATAGTCTTATTAGCCCAGAGAAAGTTGAGAGAGTTATGAGAGGTATTGGTAGAGAGGAAAAAATAATTCCACTAAGTAGGCTAAAAAAATTATAGAAAGTAGATATGAGATCTAGAGTATAGGAACTAAAAAATGTTGAAATCCCTGGCTCTCTTGGCAGTCCCCAATTTATAGAAAAAGACCTAGGGTCTCGTGCATTACAGGATGAGATGTATATGTAATAAATATGGGAAAAAAATGCATTAGGCCTGTGGCGTAAATACAGTTTCGAAATTGAGTTTGGACCAGTATTTGGTTGTAAATGTGAAGAAGTCGCTTGCTTCCCCTGAAAATTTTGGTCGGGTGTCTTCTTTAAATATGGTTAGCCATCCTCATCGATCTCTCATCCATTCAAAATTACAATTTGATAAATCCAATCAGCTTAGATGATTTTTTCTCCTCAATATGTAATGAAAAGATTATTTCGCTACTGAAATTGCCAAACAACATCCTCTTATCTTCCTTACAACCATTAAAAACAAAGGCACTCAAACTCTTCATCGCACCATAGGACGCAACCATCCCAGAAACAGCAAATCAACAACCTATCAATCAAAAACTCGTGGTCCCTCAGCTGCTAACTTTCGGCATAATCAAACCTTTAATACAAACCCACATCTCACTCAAACTCATCACACAATGCATTAATCACTTCCACTCCACAGCAAGAATGGATCTTGTACTCCGTTGCCTCCTTCTATCTCACACCACATATTGAAAATTTGCAATAACCCTATATCTACTCTAGTGAAAAGCACATTTCAGTTGGGAATGGTCACTAAGTTCAGATCAGTCACACCGACAATGGTATCCTACCTACACCCCAACACAAACCAATCGTATCTACTTCGTGGACCCAATCTATCTCACAGTTCACCAGTTAGCAAAAGACAATCACTGCCTCATCCCTTTTGATACTTACGTGCAGGATCAAAGGACCAAGCAGACTGTCCTTTAAGGTCCCATTGACAGAAGGCTTCTATATCATTCCACCCGAACCAACAATCACGCCGCTGAGCTCAACCACCCACCCCCACATTTGGCACCAATGGCTTGGCCATCTGCAACGAAGGATTGCTGTGACTATCTCCAATGCAAATCTAGCTCGCCACATTCCTTTCAGTTCTTCATTTTGCAATGTGTGTCATCTTAACAAAAGTCACAAATTACCATTTGTAGCTAGTACAACTGCACATAAGTTTGAAGGTGTATTCCACTTTTTAAAGTCAAAATATATTTTATGTGATTTGAAAGATTTGGGCGGTAAAAATATAAGAAGTAAAGTTTAGGTGTTAGATGTTTAAATACATATGAATTGGGTGGTATGTTTGTTAATACCCCTTTTTGGTTTGGTTGAAGTCACATTATATATGGTCGTCTTTTATTTCTTTTAAGCAGTACACAGGTCCCAAAACTGGTAATGAAATGCTTCATATATCTGAAGGGGATGAAAGAATTTTTTATTTATTTTTGAAATATTACATATATACCACTCAATTCTAATGTATTTACATAATTAGCACCTAACTTCATTTTTGTCATACGTGCCATATTACCTATGAATGAAAAGTTGGGTGGTATGTATGTAAATACTACCCATTTTATTTTTTGGTTTGTGTAACGGTTCGAAAGCTGGACCTCACTTTTGAGAGGAAAGATAATATGACTCAACCTAATGCTATTACTAGATTAGACCTTCTTGACATGGAAAAAAATTCAGCAACAACAAGGGTTTTGATTCTACTTAGCAGATACTTTCTTTCATGGAATGAATCTGCTAACAGTATTCATCTGGGCTTAAATTTACGGATAATTACTTACACAGCACTCAAAATGTTTCAATTTACAAAATTAGCACCTATATGATTTTTTAAACTATCAAACCGACGCATTTAGACATGCCATGATCAAACCATTGAGAATTTGATAAAAGTGAGAAATATGGGTTGGGGTCTTAGCGTGAATTTCGATTGAGTGAGAATTTGAAAAGTGGCGGAAAGAGAGTGTTAGATTTGTCAATAACAATGTTTCTGAGTGCCTTGCATGTAATTGCTCCTAATTATAGTTATGAGCACACCACTATTGCAATGTCATGTTTAACAGAGTTCATTTTTAAGAAGAAATAATCTCTTTCCAGTTAAGATCAGCCGCCATTAGAACATTGTAAGAATCTGTCATTTCTTTGCGACTCTTGGACCCCAAATAGAACATATAGTAAGTGGGAGTATATTTACCCCATTGATGAGTTCATATAAAACCTTATGGGGCTTTTACATATATAGCACACAATTCTTATTTGTTTACATATCTCACACCTAAGCTTTCTTTTCTACACACATAGCACACAAATCTTCAATATCACATCAAAAATAGACTATTATCACATTTTAAAAGTCAAATACACATTTTCATGCATGGGTTTGAAGCACCGAATAGCTATGTATGTAAATATGGAAGTTTAGATATGAGATATGTAAATACATAAGAACTGTATGCTACAAATGTAAATTTCCAAAAATTAAATGAAAAGGAGTAATGCTCTGTGATTTGGAATGGATCCGTGTCTTCAATAGTAGTGCAGAGGAAACATTATATAGATGAAGGAAATGCATAAAGCACATGCATTGATTTAAGTCCATTGTCTGTATACGCAAAAGCAAAAAAATTAGCCTTAACAATTATGAGTTCTAAAGGATGTTCATTTAATTTAATAAATATTAAAAAAGCAAAGATTGATCTAAAGATTTTGATGTGAAACATTCATTATGAGGCATAGGGTCTGTTTGGGGTAGCTGCTGAAAAATAATTTGATGTTCAAAAAGTTGCGGTGGCTAGTAAAATTTTTTTTTTTTTTGAAAATGTCAGACCGCATCTAGAAAGCTGTCACTGCAGCGCACCTAGCCAGGATTGTTGGGAAAATGTAGATCTCAGTAACGGCTTTTTGAAAAAGCTGTCAAAGCGCAGTTTATCAAACAAACAAAACTGTTGTGCGGTGCCTCACCACACCGCGGCCCCAAATGTACTCCTAGTCAAAAACTCCTCTTTTTCATGAAAGCAATTATACTATTTTCGTGTTTGTTTCGTGCTCTTGTTTTCAGAGTTCCCCTAATGAATTGTTTTCCTTTATCTCACTTCTCATTTATTCACATTTTTGCATAAATTTTACCTGAATCTCTATTTATATTTTCATGTAGGCCGAAGTTAATGTGAAGATAAAGAAAGCATACTGTCCACCCAAAATTGTGGAGGGCAATCCTTGCTTAGAATACATCAAGTATATCATCTTCCCATGGTTTCATAAATTCGAGGTTATTCGTCAAGAAGAAAATGGTGGAAACAAGTAAGTCTGGATTCTTTATAATGGTTTTATTTTCCTTTGCTTTTGCTGATAATAATTTATTACCTTCATTGGAAAAAAAGAAATAAAAAAATCAGAAGATTTGCATACAGACCACTCAATTCTTATGTANTCATAAATTCGAGGTTATTCGTCAAGAAGAAAATGGTGGAAACAAGTAAGTCTGGATTCTTTATAATGGTTTGATTTTTCTTTGCTTTTGCTGATAATAATTTATTACCTTCATTGGAAAAAAAGAAACCAAAAAAATCAGAAGATTTGCATACAGACCACTCAATTCTTATGTATTTACATATCTAACACCCAAAACTTCCAATTTTTACATAAATGCTTCCTTACCCATGCATAAAAAGGTGTATTGGTAGTATTTTTTATGTAATATGAAAGATTGGGTCGTGTAAAGATGATAGATGTGTAAATACATAGGAATTGGGTGGGCGTGTATGTAAATGCCCTTCTACAAGCATGCAGCTTTTTATGTTTATCCATCTTAAATTTTGACTGAAACTTAAACCATGCTCNTGAAAGATTGGGTCGTGTAAAGATGATAGATGTGTAAATACATAGGAATTGGGTGGGCGTGTATGTAAATGCGCTTCTATAAGCATGCAGCTTTTTATGTTTATCCATCTTAAATTTTGACTGAAACTTAAACCAAGCTCAGATAATTTGATATGAAATAAATGTTGAGCTGACTACATGGTAGCAATATATGTCTATTTATTCATAAAATGACTATTTATTGCTTATTGAATAGGAGAATATTTAGGCAGCCATCCTAAGCATGCTTTGAAAAATGAATCAAATGTTTGAATTTAAANGCTTATTGAATAGGAGAATATTTAGGCAGCCATCCTAAGCATGCTTTGAAAAATGAATCAAATGTTTGAATTAAAAAAAAAAATGTGCCTCTGATCTCAACCTTTTCATAACAAATAAGGAAGATTTACATGCATGCCACTCAATTCTTATCTATTTACATATCTAAAATCAAAACTTCAATTTTTAAATGTATGCCAACTTCCCTATGCATGAAAAGTTGTATTTTTGTTGTTTATAAGTTAAAATAGTGATTTTTTTTTTCATGTGATATGAAAGATTTAGATGATATAAATGTAAAAATTAAAGTTTAGATGTTAATATGTAAATNTATGAAAGATTTGGATGATATAAATGTAAAAATTAAAGTTTAGATGTTAATATGTAAATACAAAAGATTTCGATGGTAAGTATGTAAATGCCACAAAAGATAAATGACCTTGACAAACATTATCTCACCACTCCTTTTTTGGTGCTATATGTCGACGGCCAGCTGGGTCGACGGCTTGCATATAGTATTTTATATTTTAATGAATGGCGTAATTCAAATCCAGTCCAAATGAAGTACGGTGTAAACTTCAAATTCATTTAATCTTTACATTGTATTTATGATTCGTCATACCAAACACATAACTTTCTCAAATTCATGCAAAAGAGTTACAGTACACCGCAGATTCACTCAACCAAACAGCCCCTTAATCAGTTCTATATTCTTCTTAAATTTTATTCTATAATTTTATTTTTTTTCAGAACATACGCCTGCATGGAAGAGCTAATTCCAGATTATGAAAGTGGATCGTTGCATCCAGCTGATGTAAAACCTGCAATATCCAAAGCTCTAAATGCGATTTTGCAGGTACTTTTGTCATCTCATTTATTTTCTTTTATCATTGTGCTCATAATTTGATTCCTTAAGTCTGCAATTCTGATGAATTTGCATGTCTCAACACTAAAAGCTTGATATTTACATTTATAACCTCTTGTTGCCATAAATTTGTGCATGAAGGATGATGATGGGTGTCATTTTTTATATAATATTTATGCTTTTGAGTTATATGCATGTGAATATGAATTTTTAGAAGGTAGATATGTAAATACATTAGAATTGTGTGGTATGCACATAAACGCCCCCTTTATCCTTTTGATTAAACCTTGCTTTTGGTATAAAAATTTTGGGTCATTTACTTACATGCTAGCCAATTCCTATGTATTTACATATCTAACACCTAAAATTTATTTAGTTTTTACTTCTATACCACCCAAATCTTTGACATCAAATTAAAAAAAGAGAAATAAATGAATTTTTTATCATTTACATTTTGGTTTATTTTCATTTTTATTTTTGTTGCGAGATTAATAAATTTTGCTCTTATAGAAGGGATATTGGATGGTGAGATTCGATCTAAACTTGTTATAATTTGGTTATTCTGGGTTCCAATTTTTTATTATTATGCTTAGGGGTGTAAACTGGCCGAACACGCGTGAGCTCAGACTCAGCTCGTTAAAAAATATAACTGTTTGTGATCGGCTCGTTTATATTTCGAACATAAAAAGTGTGTTCGTGTTATGCTCGTTTGTTTAGCGAGCCGAACACGAGTTGTTCACGAACAGAGAGTCGTTTTGATAACTCTAGTCACGCGGGGGTTGGGCATGATATAAATGGAATTATTTATATTAAAACATCATTTAAATATAATTTAACATATTTTCATTCAATTTTTTTAATTAATAATTTTAATTGATTATAAATCTTTGTAGCCTTGTAGTCAATTAATTTTTTTTAAAAAAATACTACTCATCACATATAATTGATGATTAGTATTTCGAGCCAAAATGAGCCGATCACGAACGAATAAATCTTTGTTCGTGTTCCACTCGATTATAAATCGAACGCAAAAATAATGTTTGTGTTCGGCTCGTTAACTTAGCGAACAAATTGAATTCGAGCTTCTTAATNTATATATATATATATATATATATATATTGAAAAAGTCAGATCGTATCTAGAAAGCTGCCACCGCACCTAGCCAGGATCGGTGGAAAAACGTAGATTTCAGCAGTTGTTTTTTAAAAAAACTGTCAAAACGCAGTTTACCCAAACAAACAAACTTGTTGTGTGGTGCTGCACTGCCACCGCACCGTCTCCCCAAATGGACCCATAGTCAAAACTTCTCCTCTTGTTTGTGAAAGCAATTATACCATTTTGAGAGTCCCCCTAATGAATTATCTGTCTTTATCTCACTCTTCATTTATTCACATTTTGGTGTATATTTTACTTTAAATCTCTATTTATATGTCCTTGTAGGCTGAAGTTAATGTGAAGATAAAGAAAGCTTATTGTCCACCAAAAGTTGTGGAGGGCAATCCTTGCTTAGAATACATCAAGTATATCATCTTCCCATGGTTTCATAAATTCGAGGTTATTCGTCAAGAAGAAAATGGTGGAAACAAGTAAGTCTGGATTCTTTATAATTGTTTAATTTTCCTTTGCTTTTGCTGATAATAATTTATTACCTTCATTGGAAAAAAAGAAACAAAAAAATCAGAAGATTTGCATACAGACCACTCAAATCTTATGTATTTACATATCTAACACCCAAAACTTCCAATTTTTACATAAATGCTTCCTTACCCATGCATAAAAAGGTGTATTATGTAATATGAAAGATTGGGTCGTGTAAAGATGATAGATGTGTAAATACATAGGAATTGGGTGGGCGTGTATGTAAATGCCCTTCTTTAAGCATGCAGCTTTTTATGTTTATCCACTTAAATTATGACTGAAACTTAAACCAAGCTTAGATAATTTAATATGAAATAAATGTTGAGCTGACTACATGGTAGCAATATATGTCTATTTATTCATAAAATGACTAATTATTGCTTATTAAATAGGAGAGTATTTAGGCAGCCATCCTAAGCATGCTTTGAAAAATGAATCAAATGTTTGAATGAAAAAAAAAATGTGCCTCGGATCTCAGCCTTTTCATAACAAATAAGGAAGATTTGCATGCATACCACTCAATTCTTATCTATTTACATATCTAAAATCAAAACTTCAATTTTGAAATGTATGCCAACTTCCCTATGATGAAAAGATGTATTTTGTTGTTTAAAAGTTAAAATAGTGATTTTTTTATAAATTCTTTCATGTGATATGAAAGATTTGGATGATATAAATGTAAAAATTAAAGTTTAGATGTTAATATGTAAATACAAAAGATTTCGGTGGTAAGTATGTAAATGCCACAAAACATTATCTCACCACTCCTTTTTTGGTGCTATATGTCGACGACCAGCTGGGTCAACGGCTTGCAGATAGTATTTTATATTTTAATGAATGGTGTAATTCAATCTAGTTCAAATGAACTACGGTGTAAACTTCAAATTCATTTTATCTTTACATTGTATTTATGATTCGTCATACCAAACACATAATTTTCTCAAATCCATGCAAAAAGAATTGCAGCACACCACATATTCATTCAACCAAACTGCCCCTCAATCATTTCTATATCCCTCTTAAATTTTATTCTATAATCTTTTTGTTTTTTTATTCAGGACATACGCCTGCATGGAAGAGCTAATTCCAGATTATGAAAGTGGATCGTTGCATCCAGCTGATGTAAAACCTGCAATATCCAAAGCTCTAAATGAGATTTTGCAGGTACTTTTGTCATCTCATTTATTTTCTTTTATCATTGGGCTCATAATTTGATTCCTCAAGTTGAAAGTCTTTAGTTACATGCATTCCACAATTCTGATGAATTTGCATGTCTCAACACTAAAAGCTTGATATTTACATTTATAACCTCTTGTTGCCATAAATTTGTGCATGAAGGATGATGATGGGTGTTATTTTTAATATAATATTAAAGCTTTTGAGTTTTATGCATGTGAATATGAATTTTTAGAAGGTAGATATGTAAATACATCAGAATTGTGTGGTATGCACATAAACGCCCCCTTTATCCTTTTGATTAAACCTTGCTTTTGGTATAAAAATTTTGGGGCATTTACTTACATGCCATCCAATTCCTATGTATTTACATATCTAACACCTAAAATTTATTTAGTTTTTATTTCTATAACACCCAAATCTTTGACAGCAAATTAAAAATATCACTATTTTAACTTTTAAAAATACAAATGCACTNCATTTACTTACATGCTAGCCAATTCCTATGTATTTACATATCTAACACCTAAAATTTATTTAGTTTTTACTTTTATACCACCCAAATCTTTGACATCACATTAAAAATATCACTATTTTAACTTTTAAAAATATGAATGCACCCTTTTATGCACAAATATGGTGGCATAATTTAAAATTTGAAGTTTAGGTGTTACACATGTAAATACATAGGAATTAAGTAGTATATATATATATGTATATTTTTTTTTGGCTCTCTTAGAAGGGATATTGGATGGTGAAATTCGATCTAACTTGTTATAATTTGGTTATTCTGGGTTCCAATTTTATATTATTATGCTTAGGGGTGTAAACGAGCCGAACAAGCGCGAGCTCAGACTCAGCTCGTTAAAAAATATCACTGTTTGTGATTGACTCGTTTATATTTCGAACATAAAAAGTGTGTTCGTGTTATGCTCGTTTGCTTAGCGAGCCGAACACGAGCCGTTCACGAACAGAGATCCGTTTTGATAACTCTAGTCACGCGGGGGTTGGGCATGATATAAATGGCATTATTTATATTAAAACATCATTTAAATATAATTTAACATATTTTCATTCAATTTTTTTAATTAATAATTTTAATTGATTATAAATCTTTGTAGCCTTGTAGTCAATTATTTTTTTTAAAAAATACTGCTCATCAATATATATATATATA
>JXCR01138716.1:128960-145097 GCA_002079205.1 Phalaenopsis hybrid cultivar | reverse complement strand
TTAATCTTGTCTTCATCTTTTTTCGCATTGTTTGATTCTATAGATCCAATGATTTTTGATAATCTGTTGATTGTGAGATGACATCGAACCCGTTAATAATGTTTGTGCATAGGAGGAGCTCAATAGAGTCTTCAAGGCGAAGAATGCAGTCGACGCCGGCTGCAAAACTCAGGCCAAGCGCAGAGCACAGGCCAGGTATAATGTCGAATCTCTCNGTCTTCAAGGCAAAGAATGCAGTCGACGCCGGCTGCAAAACTCAGGCCAAGCGCAGAGCACAGGCCAGGTATGATGTCGAATCCCTCTCTCTCTCTCTCCGACACTACTATCACTAATTTCTAATGATAATTGAAACCTGCAACTGTTTGAAGGTCCGAGGCTGCAATTACAATCACGGACATAGATAATTTCGACGTGAATATGGAGCAGCACACCATCCACCCCCCATTTTTTGATGTCGCCAGATTCCGGAAAATGGTGATGTCCTTAGAAATTCTCAATTTCTAATCTATCATTTTAATGCGATTTTTTCCCCATTTTCAATGCTGTAATAATGCAAAAATTATGTTTATTAACTTAATCTATCATATACTTTGATTTAAAAATGATTAAAATGATGACCAAATTGATTGGAACTTTTCTGTAATTTGTGTTAGCGAAATTCAAATAAATTTTACATATATTTATTCGATTATTAATAATTTTCAGAAGATTAGAACCTGAATTTGAGATTTATGAGCTTAAGTGAAACAAAATATTGAAAAATTAACTNATGACCAAATTGATTGGAACTTTTCTGTAATTTGTGTTAGCGAAATTCAAATAAATTTTACATATATTTATTTGATTATTAATAATTTTTAGAAGATTAGAACCTGAATTTGAGATTTATGAGCTTAAGTGAAACAAAATATTGGAAAATTAACTAGATAAATTACTATAGTATATTAAATGGATTTTTGAGTCATGGGGCTATTGATTAATCTTGCGGTCTGATAACCTTACACTAAAATTTAAAATTCCTGATTTTGAAATTCTTTCCATTTTGTCTTCATCCACCATCATCGAAGTTTATAGACTAGTAATACTCCTATTACATTTCTGCATAATTAAAAAAGTTCAAGGAATTAATTTCATGCTATACATTCATTTTTATTAACATCTGCAGACATTGCAAGAATTGGATGATCAATATGTCAACATAGTTGTTGGCGACGATGACCACTCTGTTCAAAGGCAGCATCATCAAGGTATGCACAACTTATAGGGTATTTACATACATAACACCCAATTCATATGTATTTACATATCTAACATCTAAACTTTGTTTTTTATGTTTATACCATTCAAATCTTTCATATCACATAAAAAATACCATTATTTTAACTATTAAGACGTGAAATACATCTTTTCAGGCATATGCAACGTAAAAATTCAAGCTTAGGCTTTAGAAATGTAAATATATAGGAATTTAGCGGTATGTATGTAAATCTTCACAATTTATATAGCAAAAAATTGTATAGCGATTGTCAAAATAGAATTTTGAAATCTTTTAGTTGTCATTTTAATTTTAAATTCTTAAACTGACTTGTAAACTTACAGCTAACCCAGCCGATATCACACTGCCTGATAGAATTGATTTGAGCACAATACACACCGTCCCCTCTGATCACTTCGACAGGTAAGAATCATTTCAGCATCAATGGTGGTTTTTTTTTTCCCAATAAATTAAAATTTTTTATCATTTTCGTATGAAGTAATCAATATTTTATAATTTTTTTTTTCAAATGTTTTCTTGTTCTTAGATTTGATATTGTAGATGAAACCTCCATTGAGGCTGACTTCACGTCTCAAGTCTTGCCAGATTCTCAACCTCGAGTTCCTCCGGTCCCTTCACCGCAGGAACCACTCCATGGTCTGTATCGATTATTTATTATGTGAGACAAGTAGACTTGTGAGTGGGCCCGGGTCCGATTTGATAAGTGGCACATGAGCTCAGCTCGNTTATTATTATCTTGTAATTGCTCATAGTAATTGTTGTTTTATTATATCATTAGTTTGAATTAATATTCTCTTTTTTATATTAATCAAGTTGGTCGTGAGCCAGGGCTAGCTCAAACTCGTAGAATAAGGCTCGAGCTTGAACTCAATTAGCTAATCAAGCTCAAGCTAAAGTCAAGGGAAGCTCGAGCTCGACAACTCGTTTACACCTCGATGTGTGCGCGCACGCCCGAGTCATGTGTTTGTATATTCAAGATTGAGTTATGATTATGGTTATTCAGTTTTTTTATAGCATCAAGGTGTTATGAAGATAAATATCAAATTTTAGGTTTTAGATATGTAAATTCATAAGAATTTTTCGGTACGTACGTAAATTTTCTTTCTTAATTTCATCCCAAATTCTGCAATTTTACCAGAGCAATTGAAACCAATTGAAACACAAAAATATAAACAAGTTTTGGATCGGTTTCAAACTAAACCATCCGAAGCCGATCTGAGACGATACAAATCATGATCACACTAATTAAATTGACTAATATTATAAATTGATTATACAAATTATTGATATATTTTACCCAACAGATGATGGAATGGGGCACAAACAGATGGAAATAGAGAACCAAGCCAAAGAGGAGGTAGACCAAGAAGCCCAATTGGTGGGCTAAGACACAGTTTCTATTCAAAATTTTTTTAATGAATTTCCATCTCATTAGAATTAATAATAAATTAAGGGCATTTACATACATACCATCCAATTTGTGCATATTTACATAAATACCACCATAGTTTTTTTTTTACTTTTTTACCCCTCAAAATTTTCTTATCGCATCAAAAATACCATCATTTAACTTTTACAAAGATAAGTACGCTTTCCATCCTTACATTAGGTGGTATGCATGTAAACTTTAAAGTTGAGGTGTAGACATGTAAATACATTGAAATTGATTGGTATTTATGTAAATCTTCCTTAGTTATTATTCAACAGAGTAACAAAAAAGAGGCGGTTGTGCATCACCCTACCAAAAGGAAGGCAAGAAGAAACTCAAGTAAGATCATCATAGATGAGCAGACCATGATCCCAAGTGAAACATACCATTCGTGGCTCAATGATGCTTCCGACATCCGTTCTCTTGGAAGGAAAAAGACAAAGGTCATATTTTACCGCATGCATTTAACTTCTAATTGATGCATTTACATACATACCACCTGGTTCCTATGTATTTACATATCTAACACCAAAACTATATTTTCTTACATTTGTACCACCCAACTCTTTATCTTTCATATCACAACAAAACTATCACCATTTTAGCTTTTAAAAATTAAAATACATCTTTTCAAACAAAGATAAGGTGGCATATGTGTAAAAAAAAATGAAGCTTAGTGTCACCTCCCAAAAGAGCCCTTAGTGAGCCGCCCAGGACTTAAATACTGTTTTCCGGCCCTACACCTAGCCAATGTGAGACTATTTGTCCATGACATTAGGCTTTAGATATGTAAATACATAGGAATTAAATGTTATGTATGCAAAGCTTCCTAATCTCTATCAACTAGCTCAATTAATCCAGTTAAAATTCTAATATGACCGTTGTTTTTCTTTTAATATAGTAAGTTCGTTTTTGTTCTAACAGCAAAATGGCAAATATTTGACCCAACATCAAAATTTTGTTCTGTTTTGAATCTAAAACTAAGCATTCTACACTCAACTACCTTCTTTCAAGAATGTTATAGTAATATTTAGAGAAATTTACATAAATACCACACAATTATTATGTATTTAAATATCTAACTCCGAAAATTTGATAGTTTCACTATAACATTTTGGACCATTATTTTAGATTCAAATATGGGTATTTAAGGTTCTTAAACTATAACTGACACAGGTATAATAAATAAATTTTTTAACTTTTTTCTATTTTGATTCCATAAAGTTTTCAAAACATAGTAATAAGTACCAAACAATTTTCAAATCTAGCACATAAACTTTAATTTTTACATTTATGCCATCCAAAATTTTCTTATCGCATAAAACATGTCATCAGCTTAACTTTTAAAAAATGAAAGGGACCGTTTCATGCATGTGAAAAATGACATATAAGTAAAAAAAAATTAAAATTTAGGTGTTAGATATGCAAATACATAAGAATTAGGTGTTATGTAAGTAAATGTTCCAAATAAAATATGATAGATGATAACCATTGCACGGAATATAACAGTAAACATTGCATTACATAGAAAATTCACAAAAAACTATTTCATTTATGTTCACAGCATAACAGTAAATGACATTTTTTCCCCATTTCTTACAGAATTACTGAATTGTCCTTATTGATTTTTCTTTTCCTTATTTAATTTTTACATAGCCGGCCACTCACCTATTGCGCTCAGCCAAGATAGACACTCTCATGGATCTGCCACCCCTGTGTCTTTTAGCTAGCTCAAACAACTTTCTTCATAACATTCATTACCCAGAGCCACTTATGGAGCTGTGGAGAAAATGTACTATAGGAAAACCTAAAACGCCAGGAAGTAGGTATCATATTCCTTCGTGTTAACATTAAGCATTAATGTGAACCAACAAACTAACATATGCCTACTTCTCATTTCATTGTCAGTACATCAGAGGAACACACCACGTTCATCCTCTGCGGAAGTGATGCGTCAAGATTTCGTTGAACTTGTGAGTTTTATTGCATGACTATTAGGGGTGTCAAATCGGGTTCCCAATTGTATTCGGTTCTGGCTGAAATCGACTCGACCCGAATATAATCAGCATATTAAATAGGCCAAAAGTCTATTTGAACCAAACTGACCCCCATTCAACTCGAATGGCTCGAACTTTCAATCAGTGCAACATGTTTAAAACACGCATAACAATTAATTAAGTCAATTTTGGATTAATTTCCAATCAAGTTCGGGTTGGTGGGATAATTTTTGGCACCCCTAATAAACATATAAATTTTTTATTGCAATTAAATTTCAATACTAAGTATATATTGACTTCATCTTTTTCATTATTTTATGAATGGATATATTTATGTCGGAAGTTCGAGCATGGTAGTTTTGATATTGACAAAATGCGGGCTGCTAAAGAAGATTTTGGTTTAGCTCCTGGCGGTTTCTCTGGAGGATTCACTTCCTCTGATAGTCGTGGTATATTTCTATCACAATTTTTTAATTAAAATTATGTAGCTTGTATGTATTTACATACTTTACAAGGCTGATTTTATTGTCTTAAAAACAGTTGATGATTCTCAGCCTATTCTCAGCTCTGGAGCTAGCCGTAATTCATTGACTTCCGGAAGGTTTGCAAATATATTATTAGTGTAATTAACTAAATGTAAAAAATTAGATGTTCGATATGTAAATACATAGAACTGTTGCGGTCTTTATGTAAAATTTAAAACAGCCATTAAATGGTCAGTATTTTTTTTTTTCATTTTTTTTGGGTAATTAAATTAAAATATTGTTTACCCATTAAAGGCATAAAATCAATAGACTAAGGTATTAAACATTAGTTGATTTTAGTTATTTTCTTATATAACAACTCTGTTATGAGCATTGGAACAGGTCCAGACAAAATTATCCGCCCATCGGAAACCTGTATACAGTTGCCGAAGACTTTGATGCAGGTGCCGAAGACCTGACCTTCCCCAGCTTAGGTATGCGAATATTTGAACCTTTGTTATGTTTTACTTAATTTTAGAAAAATGTACATGCAACATTGAATTAAGTGTGGATTTATCGATATCCTTTAAATTTTAAAATTTATATGTATAAATAATAAATTTAAATATATATTTTCTCATATAATTTAGATTAATAAGTTTGCCTAATAATTCCCTCCAGATACAGCCTGCTTTTAGAAGTTAAATTCACATTTTTTTATTTACCAGTAAGTAGGGCTGTCAAAACGGCTCGTTGTTCGCGAACAGCTCGTGTTCGGCTCGTTCGCTAGGTTAACGAACATAACACGAACAACACAAAAAAATATTTGTTCGTTCGTGTTCTGCTCGTTTTGGCTCGAAATACTACTAATCAATTATGTATATATTTTTGATGAGTAGTATTTTTCTTAAAAAAATTAATTGACTACAAAACTACAAAGATTTATAATCAATTAAAAGTATTAATAAAGAACATAGAATAAAAATTATTAAATTAGATTCAAATGATATTTTAAATCTTGTCTCAATCCTTAACATCTTATGAATACGCGATTAGGGTCGTCAAAATGACTTTTTGTTCGTGAACAGCTCGTTCGGCTCGCTAAGCAAATGCGCCGAACGCGAACACACTTTTTGAGCTCGAAATATAAACGAGCCAAACATGAGCTGAGTCTGTGCTCGCTCGTGTTCAGCTTGTTTACACCCCTATCAGTAATATGGTAAATATGTAAAAAATAAAAGTTTATGTTTTAGATATGCAAATTCATGGGAATTAAATGGAATGTATGTAAATTTCTAGATAAATAATGTGTTTGTTTGTCAATCATTTAATTGTTAAGTAATTATCCCTACCTTACTTTACTCTTTCGTATGCCAAACTTCATAGAACCGTTCGAAGAAACAGGACCAGCTAATACTCCAATTCCTCGCGCATTACTTGAACCCGCAATCGACAGAGTTACAGAGTCGATTCGCAAGTAAGCTCGGCTTCTCTGAGATTTCCATACATGCACTCAATTCTTATCTACTTATGTTAACACTTAATTTTCAATTTTTACTTATATGTCACCTTATCCATGCATAGAGGTGTAAACTGAGTCGAGTCGAGCTCGAGTCACCTTCGACTTGATCTTGAGCTTGATTCATTTTTTCAGGTTCGAGAGCTTAAGTCTATGAGCTCGAGCTGTCTTGTTTATTATAAAAGAGAAAATAATATTAATTTAAAGTAATGGTAGGAGAGAATTAATAAGAAATTATTTAATATAAAATACAAATCTTAATTTTTAATATTTTTAATACTTTAAAGATAAAGTCTTCAAATTTATCATATTTAAAGCTTAGCTTGAGCTTGGCTTTTTCGCTCGTCAAGCTAAGTTCACGAGCCACTTATCGAGCCAATGTCTGGCTGGCTCATGAATCAGCCCGACTCACTACTATGCATGAAATGTATATTTCACTAATGAAAAGTTAAAAAGATGGATACTATGGAAGATTTGGATGTTACATATAAATGTAAAAAAATAAAATTTTGATGGTCGATATGTAAATACATGGGAATTGGGTGGTGTGTATGTAAATGCCCCAAATATATGTATAATCCCACCTTCATGAATACTACAGGCAACTGAAGTCACACTTCGACACACCGGGCAACTCACAAACTGAATCACTCAACCAGCTAGCCGATGGGTTTACCCGAAAGAGCGCCGCTAAGCTGTTCTATCACACGTGCGGTGAGTTCTATTACTTTTTCATGTAATACAATGTTGACAAAAGGGTATAAATGCAAATGTTTCTAATTGAATAAAATAGAGTTGCTTAAGATACATCTATATATTTATTAATATAATAATTTAACTTTTATGTATTTACATAAAAAATACGATTATCACTAACTTTTTAAAAGTGAAATCTATATATCTTTACATATATAAACAAAGTGTTATAAATGTAAAAATAAAAAATAAAAATAAATTTAGGTGTTAGATGTATAAATACATAAGAACTGTGTGATACATATGTCATATATATATGTAAATCTTTCAAAATTTGGATATATACTTATGTATTATACTCTAAATTGCATCAAAATATACATAACAAGAGTTAATTTTGCTTACGATGGAAAAAATATTGCATCAAGACTACGCACGTGGAGTTATGTTCGAAGTTCAATAAAATCACGCAACGTGGAGGTGACAAAAAAATAGGCCCGGTAACACAGGAATATTTCCCCCATGTTATTCCGTGTTATTCAAGTGTTATTGTATGTTATTCGGGTGTTATTATGTTCTGGGAATATTTCCGGTGTTATAATAACACAATAACATATCAATAACACTTGAATAACACACAATAACACTTGAATAACACACAATAACACCTGAATAATACTGAAAGAATATTTTCTTTTGTTACCGGACAGATTTCATTTTTTTTTTCTGGCACCGCCACGTGATGTGATTTTATTGGACTCCGCACCTAACTCTACGTGCGGTGTCCTGATGCAATATTTTCTCACCTACAATGCATTAATTCTAGGTATAGTTTATGTTGTTATATAGAAAAATATAAATATTTTAATGTTAAATATGTAAATACATTAGTATTCATTGGTATACAAGCAAATTTCCCTACATTTAAACTTCCTAAAAAGGCCTTTTGTTGCACTTACAGCCATGGCGACAGCGGATTATTTGAAGGTGGAGCAGTTAGTACCATATGGAGATATCTTCATTTCCAGAGGGGCTAAAATGTAAAGTGGTACCCAAAAACCTAAAATTAGAAATCTTTTTTATGCCTTTGTTTTCCTTTTCTTTATTATTATTATTATAGTTTTAGTTTCTATTATTAGAATTTCTACTTTAGGCCTCTGTTTAATCTTTATTTTCTAAATATATGTTTTATTGTACGGAACACCAAGCTTTTCCCATATATAGAAATATACGAATTTTAGAACTTTACTCTCTAAAATCGTTAACTTCAAATTTTTGGAAAATTTGCAGTATTTTGTATGCTTGTAACTTTTTTGAACAGAGTAAGCACAACAAGGAATTTTTGGCTCGTTAAGTAGCTCGTGTTTGACTCGTTCACTAAGTTGACGAGCTGAACACGAACAATACAAACAAATATTTGTTCGTTCGTATTCGGCTTGTTTTGGCTCGAAATACTACTCATCAATTATATATATATATATATTTGATGAGTAGTATTTTTAAAAATTTTAATTGACTACAAGGCTACAAAGGTTTATAATCAATTAAAAGTATTAATTTAGAAAATAGAATAAAAAATATTAAATCAGATTCAAATGATGTTTTTAAATCTTGCCCCAATTCTTAACATCTTATGTCTACATGATTAGGGTTGTCAAAACGACTCTTTGTTCGTAAACGACTCATTCTGCTCGTTAAGCGAACGAGCCGAACACGAACACACTTTTTTTAATATAAACGAGCCGAACACGAGCTTAGCCTTGACTCGTTTACACCCCTACATAGACGCATAATCATAATGTTTGTCATCCCTCCTTGTCAACTAGAGTTTTATAAAATAATGTGAATCACCCCTTTGAATTTACTTTCTTATTGGTGCAATATAATGTTGGATTAATTATTTCTTTATTGCATTTACCTCATATTCAATCATATAATTTTGAAAGCCTAATTGACTCAAATTTTTCATACAAATTACAAAGATTTACACTAATATCACTTAATTTTTATGTATTTACATATTTGATACCTAAACATTCATATTTACATTTACAACACTCTGGTGTCATAAAATTAAGCATGAATAATGTGCATGCTGCTTTTTAAAAGATATAGTGCTATTTTTGTTATGATCTTATGAATCTATATATGTAAATAAAAAAATTCAAGTGTAAGATATGTAAATACATAAGAATTATATTTAAAATTTAGTTATATGTTATGGTTGCATAAAGCGAAAAAAAGGATATTTACAAATATACCACGTAATTCTTATATATTTACATATTTATTACATAAATTTTCATATTTAATTATATACATAACACTCAAATTTATAATATTATAAGAAAAAAATAAAATAAGTAAAAGAAAAAAATTCATAAAATATATAATGGTAGCACTTTTCTAGTTATTTTAGGGTCTGTTTGGGGCAGCTGTAGCTTATTGAATAATTTACTGATAAGCTGATTAAAAATAATTTGTTGATAAGCTAGGTGCGGTGACTATTACAAATTTTTATTTTTTTTAAAAGCCAGTCCGTTGCTAATAAGCTCCCGCCGTATCTAGATAAGTGCGGTGTGAAAACATTATTTTCTACGTTTTGAAAACGCATAAGCTACCAAAACACAGTTAACCCAAACAGGCTAGGTGCGTTTTCAAAACTCCATTTTAATTAAGTTTTTTATTCTGATTTTAGTTCTCGTTTTATAATTAAATATTCCAAATATATATGAAAGATTTACATATATGCCTCTCAATTCTTATATATTTACATATCTGACAATTAGACTTTCATTTTTACATATATATATCATCTTACGTGTGTATGGAAAACTTTATATTTCACTTTTTTCGATAGTAATGAATTGGAAGTCTTGCATAAAATTTTTAGGTGCAATTACATACATACCCCTCGAAGCTTTGCTATTTTACATTACCAGCACTTCTTCTTCTTCTTCCATTTTTCAGATTCTCATGCAAATGCTAAAATTTTAGAAAAAGCCCCCTAACCACACTTTTTTATTTTTATTAAATTCCTAATGAAAGATTTACGTAGAATTCCTATGCATATATACATATCTAGCGGTCAAACTTTAATTTTAAATACATGTCACAGTATCTCTCCATTAAAAAGGTGTGTTTCACTTTTTAAAAGTTAAGATGGCGATATTTTAATTTGAAAGATTTGGGTGATATAATTTTAAAAAATAAAGTTTAGGTGGTAGATAGGATTTGTTGTTGAGAAATTTAGGGTGAAGAAAACAGAAATCGACACAAATCCAGAAGAACACAGAGAGATTTAACGAGGTTCGGCAAGATGCATGCATCTTCAGGAGCAGAGTGACAAATTCACTATTTCAGAGGAGTTACATGCCCAAAAAGTTACATATCTATTTATAGATAAAACCCATATATACAATTTACAAACACACCATCGCTCCCCTCAACCCACTAATCCAAGAGACACACATCTTCACACCAAGATACTTTTTTTCATTCCAGGAGACACACCTCTCCGTTTCAAGATACTCCAAATTTCTTGGTATAAGAGTCATACCTAACAATTCTCCACCTTGGCACGCATCAGATACAAATATAATTAAACTTTAAAATATTATGTCTCATACTTCAATTAAAAAAAAAAAACTATCATGAATTAGAAAACTATATATTATATTAGTAAAAAAAAATTATTTATATTCTTATTTTGTCATTTGAGTTACAGTGAAATAATTTTTATATTTACTGATAGACCTCTCATTTTTCGATTTAATGTTTCAATTTGTAGTGAAATTTTATTTGAATTATTTCGATCAGTATAATCTGTAAGAGTAATTATAAATACAATCAGTCGTACATATGCTATCCATCCGAATACAATATTTTCTGCTCGGCTTCTTGTTGACACTATCACACGATAAATTATTACATTTAGATGAGCTACCTCTGTGTTAAGTGTGGATNGAACACATTTTTTGAGCTCGAAATATAAACGAGCCGAACACGAGCTGGGTCTGGGCTCGCTCGTGTTCGGCTCGTTTACGCCCCTATCAGTAAAATGGTAAATATGTAAAAAATAAACGTTTATGTTTTAGATATGCAAATACATGGGAATTAAATGGAATGTATGTAAATTTCCAGATAAATAATGTGTTTGTTTGTCGATCATTTAATTGTTAAGTACTTATCCCTACCTTACTTCACTCTTTCATATGCCAAACTTCATAGAACCGTTCGAAGAAACAGGACCCGCAAATACTCCAATTCCTAACGCATTACGTGAACCCGCAATCGACAGAGTTACAGAGTCCATTCGCAAGTAAGTTCAGCTCCTATAAGATTTACATACATGCCACTCAATTCTTATCTACTTATGTTAACACTTAATTTTCAATTTTTACATATATGTCACCTTATTCTTGCATAGAGGTGTAAACTGAGTCGAGTCGAGCTCGAGTCACCTTCGACTTGATTTTGAGCTTGATTCATTTTTTCAAGTTTGAGCTCTTGCTCGAGCTTAAGTCTATGAGTTCGAGCCGTCTTGTTTATTATAAAAGAGAAAAAAATAATATTAATTTAAAGTAATGATGGGAGAGAAATAATAAGAAATTATTTAATATAAAATACAAATATTACTTTTTAATATTTTTAATACTTTAAAGATAAAATCTTCAAATTTATCATATTTAGAGCTTAGCTTGAGCTTAGCTTTTTCACTCATCAAGCTAAGTTCACGAGCCACTTATCGAGCCAAGGTCTAGCTGGCTCATGAATCAGCCCGACTCACTTCCATGCATGAAATGTATATTTCACTTTTTAAAAGTTAAAAAGATCGATACTATGGAAGATTTGGATGGTACATATAAATGTAAAAAATAAAATTTAGATGGTCGATATGTAAATACATGGGAATTGAGTGGTGTGAATGNACTTTTTAATATTTTTAATACTTTAAAGATAAAATCTTCAAATTTATCATATTTAGAGCTTAGCTTGAGCTTGACTTTTTCGCTCGTCAAGTTAAGTTCACGAGCCACTTATCGAGCCAAGGTCTAAGGTCTAGCTCGCTCATGACTCAGCCCGACTCACTATTATGCATGAAAGGTATATTTCACTTATAAAAAGTTAAAAAGATGGATACTATGGAAGATTTGGATGATATATATAAATGTAAAAAATAAAATTTAGATGGTCGATATGTAAATACATAAGAATTGGGTGGTGTGTATGTAAATGCCCCAAATATATATATAATCCCACCTTCATAAATACTACAGGCAACTGAAGTCACACTTCGACACACCGGGCAACTCACAAACTGAATCACTCAACAACCTAGCCGATGGGTTTACCCGAAAGAGCGCCGCTAAGCTGTTCTATCACACGTGCGGTAAGTTCTATTACTTTTTCATGACAAAAGGGCACAAATGCAAATGTTTCTAATTGAATAAAATAGAGTANGATGGGTTTACCCGAAAGAGCGCCGCTAAGCTGTTCTATCACACGTGCGGTAAGTTCTATTACTTTTTCATGTTATACAATGCTGACAAAAGGGTACAATTGCAAATGTTTCTAATTGAATAAAATAGAGTTGCTTAAGATACATCTATATATTTATTAATATAATAATTTAACTTTTATGTATTTACATAAAAAATACGATTATCGCTAACTTTTTAAAAGTGAAATCTATACATCTTTACATATATAAACAAAGTGTTATAAATGTAAAAATAAAATAAAATTTAGGTGTTAGACGTACAAATACATAAGAACTGTGTGATACGTGTGAATCTTCCCAAATTTTGGGCATTTATACGCATAGCACACATTTCTTATGTATTTACATATCTAATTCTGAATTTTTTATTTTAATATTTATAATACTTAAAATATCTTCGCATCAAAAGTATTACTAAGTTGAAGCGCTATAAATATTAAAAAAATTTAAATTTTATGTGTAGGATATATAAATACATAAGAAAATTATGTAGTATGTATGCGAATCTTCCTAAATTTGGGGCATTCACATACATACTTTGCAATTGTTATGTATTTCTATATCTAACATTTAAACTTTGATTTTTATATTTATGAGGCTTAAATTTCTTATATTTCATAAAAATAGAATTATTATTACGTTTTCATATATAGTTAAAGTGCTATAAATGTATACAATTAACATTTATGAGTCAGATATGTAAATACACGGGAATTATGTCATATATATGTGTAAATATTTCAAAATTTGGATATATATACTTATGTATTATACTCTAAATTGCATCAAAATATACATAACAAGAGTTAATTTTGCTTAAATATTGCATTAGGACTTCGCACGTAGAGTTACGTTCGGAGTCCAATAAAATCACGCCACGTGGAGGTGATAGAGAAAAAAATCGGCCCGGTAACACGGGAATATCCCCCCGTGTTTTTCTGTGTTATTCAGATGTTATTATATGTTATTTAGGTGTTATTGTGTTCTAGGAATATTCTCGGTGTTATAATAACACAATAACATATCAATAACACTTGAATAACACACAATAACACTTGAATAATACTAGAGAAATATTCTCTTGTGTTACCAGATATATTTTATTTTTTTCTGTTACTGTCATGTGGCGTGATTTTATTGGACTCTGCACCTAACTCTACGTGCGGTGTCATGATGCAATATTTTCTCACCTACGATGCATAAATTGTAGGTATAGTTTATGTTGTTATATAGAAAAATATAAATATTTTAATGTTAAATTTGTAAATACATCAGTATTCATTGGTATGCGTGCAAATTTCGCTACATTTAAACTTCCTATAAAGACCTTTTGTTGCACTTACAGCCATGGCGACAGCGGACTATTTAAAGGTGGAGCAGTTAGTACCATATGGAGATATCTTCATTTCCAGAGGGGCTAAAATGTAAAGTGGTACCCAAAAACCTAAAATTAGAAATCTTTTTTATTCCTTTATTTTCCTTTTCTTTATTATTATTATAGTTTTAGTTTCTATTATTAGAATTTCTACTTTAGGCCTCTGTTTAATCTTTATTTTTCTAAATATATGTTTTATTGTACGGAACACCAAGCTTTTCCCATACATCGAAATATACGAATTTTAGAACTTCACAGTCTAAAATCATTAACTTCAAATTTTTGGAAAATTTGCAGGATTTTGTATGCACACGTAGGCCTGTTAAAACGGCTCGTTGTTTGTGAACAACTCTCGTTTGGTTCGTTAAAAAGCTCGTTTTCGGCTCGTTCACTAAGTTGATGAGCTAAACACGAACAACACGAACAAAGATTTGTTCNTGGTTTCATATAATAAGCCAAGATCATCAGTAGCCAGCAAGATGTCATCAACATACAGAATAAGAAATATAACATTACGACACTCTGATGTCATAAAATTAAGCATGAAAAATGTGCCTGTTACGTTTTAAAAGATATAGTGATATTTTTGTTATGATGTTACGAGTCTATATATGTAAATAAAAAATTTCGAGTGTAAGATATCTGAATACATAAGAAATATATTGTGATTATTGGTGTTGATTTATTTTCATATTTTTTATGAATTATTTGTGTTTCAAAAGACAAATTAAAAAAAAAGAGTTTAATTAAGATTGAATATAAAATTTAGTTATATGTTATGGTTGCATAAAGAGAAAAAAAGGATACCACGTAATTCTTATATATTTACATATTTATTACATAAATTTTCATATTTAATTATATGCATAACACTAGGGCTGTCAAAAAAGCTCGTTGTTCGCGAACAGTTTGTGTTCGGTTCGTCAATGATTTCGTGTTCGATTCGTTCGATAAATAAACGAGACGAATATGAATAATTTTTTCATTCGGTTAGTTAAACGAATCAAACATGAATAGTGATGTGTTCGTTCGNATTTTAATTGACTACAAGGCTACAAAGATTTATAATCAATTAAAAGTATTAATTAAGAAAATAAAATAAAAAATTTTTAAATTAAATTTAAATAATGTTTTAAATCTTGACCCAATCCTTAACATCTTATGGCTACGCGATTAGGGTTGTCAAAGTGACTCTTTGTTTGTAAACGACTCATTCTGCTCTATAAGGGAATGAGCCGAACACGAGCACACTTTTTAAGCTCAAAATATAAATGAGCCGAACACGAGCTTAGCCTTGGCTCGTTTACACCCCTACATAGACGCATAATCATAATGTTTCTCATCTCTCCTTATCAACTAGAGTTTTATAAAATAATGTGAATCACCCGTTGAATTTACTTTCTTATTGGTGCAATATAATGTTGGATTAATTATTTCTTTATTGCATTTACCTCAAATTCAACTGTATTTTTCATACAAATTAGAAATATTTACACTAATATCACTTAATTTTTATGTATTTACATTTTTGATGCCTAAACATTCATATTTATATTTACGTGTTATATTTTTATTTATGACTCACATTTATTTTAATAACCACAAATTCAGCTTTCATAGTGGAAGCAGCTGTGATAGTCTGCTTCGCACCTTTCCATGAAATTGCTCCTTCAACCAAAAGGAACAAATAGCAAAATGTTGATTTTCTGGTATCAACACATCCAACAAAATCTGAATCTGAATATCCTATCACTTCAAGATCTTTAGATCTTCTATAAGTGAGCATGTGGTCCTTTGTTCCTTGTAGATACCTCAAAACTTTCTTTGCAGCTTTCCAATGATCTATTCCTGGATTACTTTGATACCTGCCCAGCATCC
>JXCR01138716.1:89027-128952 GCA_002079205.1 Phalaenopsis hybrid cultivar | reverse complement strand
TTTTGGCTTGAAATACTATATATATATATATATATATATATATATTTGATGAATAGTATTTTTAAAAATTTTAATTGACTACAAGGCTACAAAGATTTATAATCAATTAAAAGTATTAATTAAGAAAATAGAATAAAAATTATTAAATTAGATTCAAATAATGTTTTAAATTTTGCCCCAATTCTTAACATCTTATGGCTACGTGATTAGGATTGTCAAAACAGCTCTTTGTTCGTAAACAACTCATTCTGCTCGTTAAGCGAACTAGCCGAACGCGAACACACTTTTTAAACTCAAAATATAAACGAGCCGAACACGAGCTAAGCCTTAGCTCGTTTACACCCCTACATAAACACATAATCATAATGTTTCTCATCCCTCCTTATCAACTAGAGTTTTATAAAATAATGTGAATCACCCGTTGAATTTACTTTCTTATTGGTGCAATATAATGTTGGATTAATTATTTCTCTATTGCATTTACCTCAAATTCAATCATATAATTTTGAAAGCCTGATTCACTCAACTTTTTTATACAAATTCGAAAGATTTACACTAATATCACTTAATTTTTATGTATTTACATATTTGATACCAAAACATTCATATTTACATTTACAACACTCTGGTGTCATAAAATTAAGCATGAAAAATGTGCATGCTGCTTTTTAAAAGATATAGTGCTATTTTTGTTTTGATCTTATGAGTCTATATATGTAAATAAAAAAATTCGAGGGTAAGATATGTAAATACATAAGAATTATATTGTGATTATTGGTGTTGATTTATTTTAGTATTTTTTTATGAATTATTTGTGTTGAGTTTAATTACGATTGAATATAAAATTTAGTTATATGTTATGGTTGCATAAAGAGAAAAAAAAGGACATTTACAAATATACCACGTAATTCTGATAAATTTACATATTTATTACATAAATTTTCATATTTAATTATATGCATAACACTCAAATTTATAATATTATAAGGAAAAAATAAAATAAGTAAAAGAAAAAATTTCATAAAATATATACTGGTAGCACTTTTCTAGTTATCTTGATGATTTTAATTAAGTTTTTTATTCTGATTTTAGTTCTCGTTTTATAATTAAATATTCCAAATATATATGGAAGATTTACATATATTCCCCTCAATTCTTATATATTTACATATCTTGACAATTAAACTTTCATTTTTACATATATATCATCTTATGTGTGTATGGAAAACTTTATATTTCACTTTTTTCGATAGTAATGAATTGGAAGTCTTGCATAAAATTTTTAGGTGCAATTACATACATACCCCTCGAAGCTTTGCTATTTTACATTACCAGCACTTCTTCTTCTTCTTCTTCCATTTTTCAGATTCTCATGCAAATGCAAAAATTTTAGAAAAAAGCCCCTAACCACACTTCTTTATTTTTATTAAATTCCTAATGAAAGATTTACGTACATGCCACTGAAGTCCTATGCATATATACATATCTAGAAGTCAGACTTTAATTTTACATACATGTCACACTGTGTCTCCGTTAAAAGGTGTGTTTCACTTTTTAAAAGTTAAGATGACGGAATTTTAATGTGAGATTTGGGTGATATAATTTTAAAAAGTAAAGTTTATGTGATAGGTAGGATTTGTTGTTGAGAAATTTAGGGCGAAAATGAACATAAATCGACACAAATCCAGAAGAGCACAAAGAGATTTAACGAGGTTCGGCAAAGATGCAAACATCCTCGAGAGCAAAGAGACAAATTCACTATTTCAGAGTTACATGCCCAAAGATTTACATATCTATTTATAGATAAAACCCATAGATACAATTTACAAGCACAAACTCGCTCCCTCCAACCCACTAATCCAAGAGACACACCTCTTCACACCAAGATACACTCTTTTCATTCCAGGAGACATACCTTTTCATTTCAAGATACTTCAAATTTTCTGGTATAAGAGTCATACCTAACAATTTACCACCTTGGCAAATATTCAACCCCTTAGAAGAAAATCTCCATCTTGCGAATATCCAGCCCCTTAGGAGAAAATTCTTCACATTGTGAATATCCAACCCTTTAGAAGAAATACATCATGGAGTTTCTTCCACCGAAGTGGGTTGGGCAACCATGTTATCTAGCAATTGCAAACATTCAACTAGTTCAAGCAATACAAGAAATTGTTGAGAGTACCTAGCTTGATCAACATATCATTAGGTCTTGTAGCTCGCTAAGTTTTCAAAATTTCATGTCGTGCTAACAAATCTTTCACCCTTGTTTGTCACAATCTGAATTTCCTGGTTTCATCAAATTTCACTATTTCAAAATTTGTACCAGACATTACCTTTTGAAATTAATTATGCAGCGAACTTTTCATGTCTAATGTCAAAACAAAAACACACCGCAAATAAATTTAAAGAAACCTGAAATTTTCTCTGCCAATTGCAACAATTATTTGCAATTCAGCTGTGATTCGTGAATCAAAATTTTCACACGAAGCACTTTTCTTGTTTGCGTCAACACCTCGGCTAAATTGTTGTCTCGGCTGTTCCGCGAGCGAAACCCTTCACGAAATACCTTCGTGAAACCACTGTTCGCGAATAGTCGAACATGCTCGCTTCAGCTGCACCCTGCTGAACTCCACCTGTCGCAAATCCTCCAGCGACAAGCTTGCGAACTCCCCTCTGGTCAAACTCTCTGTTCGCAAAACGAACTTGCGAACTCCGCTGGCCAAACTCTATTTGCCACCGAACTCCTCTCCTCTGCGAAACTGTGTTGTTGCACGAACTGCTTGCAAACTGATTCTTCGTGAAGGCCGCCGGAACTCCTTGCAAGCAACGGTTCGCGAACTCCTCCGCGAGACTGAACTTCGGATCCCGCTCGAATTTGCCACTGGAAGTTATGAACTCCTCTCGCAGAACTTTGAGGCCCTTCGTGAACACCTCCTGCCGAGATTCGTCTCCCCTCGATCGCGGGAATTGCTCCTCGCCGAATTCGTGAACCTCAGCGAAATGTTCTGCGTTTGTGAATTCGCCAATGTCGTGAACTCCCTTCGCGATCCTCCGCTCAGCGTGAATCCTCTCGCCTGCGATCCTGTTGCATGCGTGAAGTCTCCTCTGTCGTGATCCAAGCCGCTGAAACCTTCTCCTCATCGTGAAACCTTCTCTGTCGAATCTGTCGTGATTCGACCGGAACACGTTTGCGAGTCCTGGTTGCGATCCTAGCACTGCGAACTTCTCTACAAACCCGCAAATCCCCTGCCGTGAACCCCTTTGCGAACAACTCGCGAACACTATTTGTCGCAAATCGCGAACCCTCGCTTGCTCGCGCCTCGAGAACTCCTTCGCAGTCGCGACGATTAGCAAAATGATTCGCAAACTCGTCCACCTCAAGCCTGAAATCTGGATCCCGCTCGAACGATCTGTCTATAGCGAAAGATCTGCTTTGCGTGAACGATCGTCCCAACCGCGCGTGTGAAACCGCCCGAAGAACTGCTGCAGTTCTTCCTCCTCTAGGTCGAAATCGGAACTGCCTCCAACCTCTGAACCATCGAAAACACTAGGCTTCGAACTTCTTATTTTTTCTTATTGTACTCTAATCTAATCTCTCTCTGATACAAATTGTTGAGAAATTTAGGGCGAAGAAAAATGAAAATCGACACAAATCCAGAAGAACACAAAGAGATTTAACGAGGTTCGGCAAAGATGTCTACATCATCGGGACCAGAGCAATGAATTCACTATTTCAGAGGAGTCCAGTTACATACCCATATGATTATATTTCTATTTATAGATAAAACAAACATATAAATTTACAAAGACGTCTTCGCTCCCTCCAATCCACTAATCCAAGAGACACATCTTTTCACACTAAGAGACACTTCTTTTCATTCTAGAAGACACACCTCACAATTTCAAGATACTCCAAATTTCTTGGTATATGAGTCATACCTAACATTTGTGTGGTATGTATGAAAATATTTTTAAAAAGTGAGAGTGCATCATTTATATTGTAATAATTAGTATTTTATGGGTCTCGATTATCCCGATTGGTGGGTTTGATTGGCTCAGCTCGGTCGGGTGAATTTGGTGGGCTCAAAGATCTTACTTATGGCAAGAAGCCTTTTGGTCTTCGTTGGATGATATAAGATTCTTCGTGGAATCAACCATTACCACATTTGGGCTCTGCTGCAGGATAAGCTTTTGTATTGAGTCGGCTTTCCCTTAGTTAAGGTTTTGAACGTCATTCTGGTGAGCTTTCCAGGTGAGTTGCTTGGTCGTTGCAGGGCCAACCATCCTCTCGTCAGTTTTTGACTTAGTTAACTCAGCTGACGGACTCTATGGGTCCCACAATCTCCTTGCAAATGATATTTCTTCATAATGTTTCCTCATTTTGGACTGTTGGATCCCTGTGAGATCACTACTAACTCGTTTCGTCGTACACATACACACCACTTAATTTCTATGCATTTACAGATCTGATACCTAAATTTCAATTTTTACGTCATCTTATCTAAGACATGAAAATAAGTATTTTCATCTTTCTAAACTTAAAATGTTGATTTTTTTAATGTTATATAAAAGATTTGGATGGTATTAATGTAATAAACATATAGTTTAGGAGTTTAGATGTATAAATACAATGGGATTGAGTGATTGTATGCAAAAGCCCAAAGAGCATTTCTGCTTTAGAACAAATTAAATTATTGAAATTTTAGCCTTGATTTTAAAAATTGCAGCGGCTCATTCTTTTAACTTTTTGACTTTGACATGATGACTATATATAAAAGATTTAGATTAAAGATACTCATACGCCGCCAACAAAGTATCATCATCGACATGACATGAATCTCGAAATGATATTTTAAACAGACAACATTTAAAACTTGATAAAAAGTCATCCAGAGCTCCAATTTCAGCAAATTTATAGTCAAACTGACCAACTTAATGAGACAGACCTAATGATATGAAAACTAGCCCAATCCGAGTGAAATCAAGCCCACATCAAGTCATTGAACCACAGTTAGATGATTTCCAACACATTTGAAAGATCAAAAAGTTGTCGAATATGACAAGTTTAGACTTGAATCTATCGACTCGATAAGACGAATCTAACGAGCCTAAGATCACTTAATTCTGACATTATTAAGGAACTCAAATGTCCAGTAAACGCCGTATGATCGAGGGAAGCTCTCTGGATCGTCTGATCAAAATGATTNAAGCATTTCTGCTTTAGAACAAATTAAATTATTGAAATTTTAGCCTTGATTTTAAAAATTGCAGCGGCTCATACTTTTTTACTTTTTGACTTTGACATGATGACTATTTATAAAAGATTTAAACTAAGCATACTCATGCACCGCCAATAAATTATCATCACAAATCTCGAAATGATATTTTAAATAGATAATATTCAAATCTTGATAAAAAGTCATTCAGAGCTCTGATTTTAACAAACTTATAGTCAAACTGACTGACTTGATGAGACGAACCTAATGATATGAAAAGTAGCCAAATCCGAGTCAAATAAAGCCAAATTCTAGTCATTGAACCACACTTAGATGATTTCCAACACATTTGGAAGATCAAAAAGTTGTCGAATATGACAAGTTTAGACTTGAATTTAGCGGCTCGACAAGACGAATCCAACGAGCCCAAGATCACTCAATTCTGACATCATTAATGCATTAAAATGTCCAGTAAACGCCGTATGATCGAGGGAAGCTCTCCGGGTCGTCCAATCAAAATGATTCATATGCTGCATTAATTGGACTAAGAATACTATAAATAGAGTCCATTCATCTCATGAGAGAGATTGAAGTCTGGAGAGAGAGCCTAAGACCTTGAGGAGAAGATACAGTTTAGCATCATCATCGATCGTTGTCGAACACCGTCGATCTTCGTCGTCAACCAGCGCCGATGGCAGTCGACCATCGCCGATCGTCGTCAACTCCGCCAACCGTCATCGATCACCACCAACCAGACAATGTCAGTTAACGTTGTAATCTGAAAAATTTTTAGGTACAATTTCCCGTCTGTGGGATAAGAGATTTCTGTAATCATCTAAATTTTTGCAACTGGGCCAGACCCTATGGTTTTTCCCTTTACGGGTTTTCCACGTAAAAACTTTTGGATTAGTCATTATTTTTTTCTTTTTCATCTAAGAGTGTGTAGAATTCTCGTACAACGCTAAGAAGATAATCCGTTACTCTACCGCCACAAATATTCCAGCACGCATCGTATACAAATATAATTAAAAAAAAAAAAAAACTATCATGAATTAAAAAACTATATATTATAATAGTAAAAAAAATATTTATATTCTTATTTCATCATTTGAGTTACAGTGAAATAATTTTCATATTTGTAGTGAAGTTTTATTTGAATTACTTCGATCAGTATAATCTGTAAGAGTAATTATAAATACAATCAGTCGTACATATACTCTCCATCCATCCGAATACAAATATTTTCTGCTCGGCTTCTTGTTGACACTATCACACGATGAATTATTACATTCAGATGAGCTACATCTGCGTTAAGTGTGGATGATGGTTTTTGAGTTGTATTAGTGGTATTTATGATTAGGGCTATCGAAATGGCTTGTTGTTTGCGAACAACTTGTTGTTTGGCTTGTTCAGTAGCCCGTGTTCGATTCGTCGCTAAGCAATAGAGCCGAACACGAACAATTTTTTCGTGCTCGATATATATACAAGTCAAACAGAAGCAAAGCTTTTTTCAACTCGTTTTGGCTCGAAATAATTATATATATATATATATATATATGTATGTATGTAATTGAAAAATATTATTATTAAATAATTTAATTGAGTACAAGGCTACAAAGATTTATAATTAATTAGAATTATAAATTAAAAAGTAAAACAAATATATACTAAATTATATTTAAATTAACATCTTCGTTTAAACATTGAGGTTTAAATTATGCCCTTATTTCTAAATTCCTAAGAGAGTGTGACTAAGGTAATCAGATTGACTCGTTCGTGAACAGCTCGTGTTCGACTCGTTAAGCAAAGGAGCCGAGCACGAATAAATTTTTTGAGCTCGATATGTAAACGAGTCAAATGATATGTCTTTTAATATGCTAAATTTTCTTTACATTTAACACATGTTTTTGAATGAAATTGCACTTTAAAGAAAGTTATTTTCATGTTTTTGTTTGCATGTATAACATGTGAAGAAATGGAGCGAATTGTAGTGACAACGTAATGAAACAGAGCGAATTAAAGCAAAGAGTTGACCTCTGAACTGGCGCCTAGGAACTAAGCACCAGACTCCAGAGACTCTGGCGCTTAAGTGCAACATAATAGTGTGTAAGCGTAGTATACTAGCGCTTAGGCACCCGTTCAAAATGCCAATCGACAGAGGGAATGGCGCTTAGGCTCCACAGTTGGATGCATAGGCACCAATACTGCTTGGACAGTTTTCCAACAGTTTTTCACACGAAATGTAATCTTTTTCTTCAGGAATTGATGGCAAAAGCGAAGAGGAAAACATTAGAGAAGGAAAGGAAGCATAGAGCACTTCAGGGAATTGAAGAAAAAGTGAGATTTTCTTTTATTTCCTGTATTTTAATTTGAATTATGTGAGAGGTCTAAGGAATTGCTATAAGATTGCAAGGAGAATACTTTGGGGTGGTGTTCTTCATTTCTCGGGGAAAAAGATAAGTATATTTTGTATGCATTGTCTTGTATCAAATTATTTCATAGTATTTGAATTTGATGTGTTATGAGATAATGGGTCTTATTGTTTTCTTCATGCAATTTGAATAATTTACTATTTTCTTCCTCTTGTAATGGATTAGCAGCATGTGTAGGGTTTAAATTAAACTTGACTCATGTTAATTTATGGAATGTGATGGTGCTTCATCTGTACTTAATTTACTATGCAAACTGATCATTTATGATGTTAAAATTCGTTGTGAACCCATATTGATCCGGGAGGGCTATGACTTCAAACAACTAGTGATTACCACACTAACTTGTAGGGTGAAGGAAAAGTAGTCCTTAGGTTAGTGCAAATAGATAAGGAGATGAATTGTAATTGGTGTAAATTAGAGACTCAAGGGTGACATGCTAGAATCCTAACCAACTTAATCTAGGATTTAATTAATTAAGTCTAGGTTAGCCAAATTGAGGGTATGATTTGGTGACTCTAGAGTGATAGACTGGAATGGTAATTAATGTAATCTAGAGTTTAAGGAATTGAAACTTGGTTTACATAACTTTTTTATGCACTCAGAAGAAGATAAAAAAAGATATATGCTCCTATTTGTCACATGTTTTATTAAAAATTCTAGTTGATTTGCACCTACACTAACTACTAGTTTCATTACATGGGGAGGGAACATCTAATTAGCTTGAACTTTCCTACTTCATTTAACTTAGTGTATATGGCTTATTAGGAACTTAGAAGAGTAGAAGTAGTTCAGTAGGATTCCTTAACACAGAATGCTAAGACTTTTTAAAATCGACTAGAACTTTTCTAAAGTCATTTAAATCTAATAGCTTTTCCCGTGGGTTCGTTACTCTGGATTTTTTTAAAAAAAAATCTTATATTATTTGAGTGATACGTGCACTTGCGTTTATATATAGTGAATATTATTTAACCGTGGTAGATGTTGAGTGATATAATTTATAAAACTCATTTTAAATATAAAATTTCATCTCAATATCACTAGGTATACCGTAGAGTAACTAGCGATCAACAAACACGAACAATGATATTTTTTAACGAGCTTAACATGAACAAAGCTTGGGCTCCCTCAAGCTCGGCTCGTTTACACCCCCTATTTATGATAGTATTAGTGATATTATCATATAAAAATATCATAATACTATCATAAATACCACTAAAACTGTCTTGAATACCACCATCACTGCCATGAGCACCACCTACTGGCTACTGTATGGGTTGAAATATTTTATAGGACGAAGGCTCATCTTTACTCTCTTTCTCCTTCTCTGATCTGCCATCAGCGAACGAAATGCGGTGCCGTCACCGGGAAGCGATCGTCTTATTCCTCCTCCTCGCGGCGGTGCTATCGCCGGCGGGAAAATGGTGGGCGGTGGCGGTGGGTGTGAACTGGGGGACTTCCTCCTCGCATCCCCTCCCGCCGGAGAAGGTTGTCTCCGGACTCCTCCATTCGAACAATATCACCAATGTGAAGCTCTTCGACGCCGATCCCGCCGTTCTCGAGAGCCTCGCCGGCTCCGGTATCAACGTGATGGTCGGAATCCCAAACAGTATGCTCGCGGCTCTCAACTCCTCGAAGAAGGCGGCGGCGAGCTGGGTCCATGATAACATCACCCGTTACTTTCCCAATGGCGGAGTCGAAGGCCGCGTGCGAATCAAGTAAGCTCTTCTTCTCTTGATTTCGTTTCTTAGCAGTCGGTTACTTCATATGCGAATTAGGGTTTAGGGTGTGTATGTGTGTGTGTGTGTGGAATGTTGAGCAGAGAGTTTGCGGGCATGTGATTTTAAAGTAATCAGGGGATATGGCAAATTGAGTTGATTTTCTCTACTTTGCTGTTGTATGATGTTTGTAGGGCATTTACATACATTCTACACAATTTTTATGAATTTAATATCTAACAACTAAGCTTTTGTTTTTTTAGATTTATAGTACTCAAATCTTTCATATCACATCCAAAATACAACCATTACCCAACATATCTAAACTAAAACTGATTATGATATGATATTATATATTTGAGTGCAATGGGTGTAAATATGAAAGTTTAGTTGTGAGATATGTAAATACATAAGAATTGTGTGCTATGTTTGTACCACCATTCCATATGTTCTTATAAGAATTGTGAGATANTATATATATATATATATATATATAATTGAAGAGTATTATTTTTAAATAATTTAATTGAGTACAAGGGTACAAAAATTTATAATCAATTAGAATTATAAATTAAAAAGTAAAACAAATATATACTAAATTATATTTAAATAAACATCTTAGTTTAAACATTAAGGCTTAAATCTCGCCCTTATTTCTAAATTCCTAAGAGAACAGGACTAAGGTAATCAGATTGACTCGTGTTCGGCTCGTTAAGCAAAGGAGCCGAGCATGAATAATTTTTTTGAGTTCGATATATAAACGAGTTAAATGATATGTCTTTTAATATGCTAAATTTTCTTTACATTTAACACATGTTTTTTAATGAAATTGCACTTTAAAGAAAGTTATTTTCATGTTTTTGTTTGCATGTATGACATGTGAAGAAATGGAGCGAATTGTTGTGACAACGGAATGAAACAGAGCGAATTAAAGCAAAGAGTTGACCTCTGAATTGGAGCCTAGGAACTAAGCGCCAGACTCCAGAGACTCTGGCGCTTAAGCTTAGCATGCTGGCGCTTAAGTGCAACATAATAGTGTGTAAGCGTAGTATACTAGCGCTTAGGCACCCGTTCAAATGCCAGCCGACGGAGGGAGTGGCGCTTAGGCGCCACAGTTGGACGCATAGGCACCAAAACTGCCTGGACGGTTTTCCAACAGTTTTTCACACGAAATGTAATCTTTTTCTTCAGGAATTGATGGCAGAAGCGAAGAGGAGAGCATTAGAGAAGGAAAGGAAGCATAGAGCGCCGCAAAGAATTGATAAAAAAGTGAGAGATTTTCTTTTATTTCCTGTGTTTTAATTTGAATTATGTGAGAGGTCTAAGGAATTGCTATAAGATTGCGAGAATACTTTGGGGTGGTGTTCATTTCTCAGGGAAAAAGATAAGTATATTTTGTAGGCATTGTCTTGTATCAAATTGTTTCATAGTATTTGAATTTGATGTGTTATAAGATAATGTGTCTTGTTGTTTTCTTCATGCAATTTACTTTCTCCTTCCTCTTGTAATGGATTAGCAGCATGTGTAGGGTTTAAATTAAAGTTGACTCATGTTACTTTATGGAATGTGATGGTACTTCATCTATGCAAATTGACCATTTGTGATGTTAAAATTCATTGTGAACCCATATTGATCTGGGAGGGCTACGATTTCAAAAAACTAGTGATTACCACACTAACTTATAGGGTGAAGAAAAAATAGTCCTTAGGTTAGTGCAAATAGATAAGGAGATGAATTGTAATTGGTGTAAACTATAGACTCAAGGGTGACAAGCTAGAATCCTAATCAATTTAATATAGGATTTAATGAATTAAATCTAGGTTAGCCAAATTGAGGATATTATTTGGTGACTCTGGAGTGATTGACTGGAATGGTAACTAATGTAATCTAGGGTTTAAGAAATTGAAACTTGGTTTACATAACTTTTTTATGCACTCAGAATAAGATAAAAAAGATATATGCTCTTATTTGTCACATGTTTATTTAAAAATTCTAGTTGATTTGCACCTACACTAACTACTAGTTTCATTACATGGGGAGGGAACATCTAATTAGCTTGAACTTTCCTACTTCATTTAACTTAGTGTATATAGCTTATTAGGAACTTAGAAGAGTAGAAGTAGTTTAGTAGGATTCCTTAACACAAATTTATATATGAACTAAATTTTCATGCTAAGACTTTCTAAAATCGGCTAGAACTTTTCTGAAGTCATTTAAAATTAACAGCTTTCCCTCTGGGTTCGGTGCTCTGAGTTTTAAAAAAGAAATCATATATTATTTGAGCAAAACGTGCACTTGCGTTTATATATAGTGAATATTATTTAACCGTGGTAGATCTTGAGTGATATAATTTATAAAACTCATTTTAAATATAATAGTTCATCTTAATATCACTAGGTATACAGAACAATGATATTTTTTAAGGAGCTTAACATGTACAAAGCTTGGGCTCCCTCAAGCTCGGCCGTTTACACCCCCTATTTATGATAGTATTGGTGATCTCATCGTATAAAAATATCATAATACCACTAAAACTGTCTTGAATACCACTATCACTGCCATGAACACCACCTACTGGCTACTGTATGGGATGGAATATTTTATAGGACGAAGGCTCATCTTAGCTCTCTTTCTCCTCCTCTGATCTGCCATCAGAGAACGAAATGCGGTCCCGTAACCGGGAAGCGATCGTCTTCTTCCTCCTCCTCGCGGCGGTGCTATCACCGGCGGGAAAGTGGCGTGCGGTGGCGGTGGGTGTGAACTGGGGGACTTCCTCCTCGCATCCCCTCCCGCCGGAGAAGGTTGTCTCCGGACTCCTCCATTCGAACAATATCACCAATGTGAAGCTCTTCGACGCCGATCCCGCCGTTCTCGAGAGCCTCGCCGGCTCCGGTATCAACGTGATGGTCGGAATCCCAAACAGTATGCTCGCGGCTCTCAACTCCTCGAAGAAGGCGGCGGCGAGCTGGGTCCATGATAACATCACCCGTTACTTTCCCAATGGCGGAGTCGAAGGCCGCGTGCGAATCAAGTAAGCTCTTCTTCTCTTGATTTCGTTTCTTAGCAGTCGGTTACTTCATTTGCGAATTAGGGTTTAGGGTGTGTATGTGTGTGTGTGTGTGGAATGTTGAGCAGAGAGTTTGCAGGCATGTGATTCTGGAGTAATCAGGGGATATGGCAAATTGAGCTTGATTTTCTCTACTTTGCTGTTGTATGATGTTTATAGGGCATTTACATACATTCTACACAATTTTATGAATTTACATATCTAACAACTAAGCTTTTGTTTTTTTAGATTTATAGTACTCAAATCTTTCATATCACATCCAAAATACAACCATTACCCAACATTACATATTTCATATCTAAACTTTCATATTTGCATACATAACACATTTGGTGCTTTGAACCTATGCNACGCTCGATTCGATTATAAGCTCACTAGATTCGACATCCTTTTGATCTTTCAAATGCCTCCGGAAATCCTCCTGTAGCAGTTTAATAACTTGATATGGGCTTGATTTGACTCGGATTGGACTAAATTTAATATTATTAGANGATTCGACTATAAGCTCACTAGATTCGACATCCTTTTGATCTTTCAAATGCCTCCGGAAATCCTCCAGTAGCGGTTTAATGACTTGATCTGGGCTTGATTTGACTCGGATCAGACTAACTTTTATATCATTAGGTCCGTTTCATCGAGCCGATCAGTTTGACTATAATTTTGCTGAAATCGGAGTTCCGGATGACTCGCAATCGAAGTTTGAATGTTCGTGCTGAAAATATTGCATCGAGATTCGTGCTGGATTATGATGATTTGTTGGTGGCGTATCATATACGAACCAAACACAAACAAGTTTTGTTCAACTCGTTTTGGCTCGAAATAATTATATATATATATATATATATATAATTGAAGAGTATTATTTTTAAGTAATTTAATTGACTAGAATGCTACAAAGATTTATAATCAATTAGAATTATTAATTAAAAAGTAAAATAAATATATACTAAATTATATTTAAATGAATATGTTAGTTTAAATACTAAGGTTTAAATCTCGCCCTTATTTTTCACATCCTAAGACAGCGTGACTAAGGTTATCAAAATGACTCGTTCGCGAACAGCTCGTGTTCGGCTCGTTAGCTAATAAATTTTTTTGAGCTCGATATATAAACGAGCCTAATGACATGTCTTTTAATATAGTTAATTTTCTTTATATTCAGCACATGTTTTTGAATGAAATTGCACTTTAAAGAAATGTAGTTTCATGTTTTTGTTTGCACGCATAACATGTGAAGAAATGGAGTGAATTAGAGCAAACGAGAATGAAACAGAGTGAATTAAATCAAAGAATTGACCTCTCAACTGGCGCCTATGCGCTAAGCGCCAGACTCCAGAGACTCTTGAGGAGAACATTTGAGAAGGTAAGGAAGCATAGAACACTGCAGGGAATTGAAGAAAAAGTGAGAGATTTTCTTTTATTTCGTGTATTTTACTTTGAATTCTGTGAGAGGTGTAAGGAATTGCTGTGAGATTGCAAGGACACTTTGGGGTGGAGTTCTTCTTCATTTCTCAGGGAAGAAGAAAAGTATATTTTGTATGCATTATCTTGTATCAAATTATTTCATAGTATTTGAATTCGATGTGTTATACGATGATGTGTCATGTTATTTTCTTCATGCAATTTGAGTAATATACTTTCTCCTCCCTCTTATAATGGATTTGCAACATGTATAGGGTTTAAATTAAAATAGACTCGTGTTACTTTATGGAATGTGATGGCACTTCATCTGTACTTAACTTACTTTGGAAATTAATTATTTGTGATGTTAAAATTCATTATGAAGTCATAATGATATGGGAAAGCTATGACTTCAAACAACTAGTGAATACTACATTAACTTATACGGTGAAGGAAAAGTAGTCCTTAGGTTAGTGCAAATATATAAGGAGATGAATTGTAATGGGTGTAAATTAGGGACTCTAGAATGACAGATTAGAATCATAACCAATTTGATCTAGGATTTAATGAATTAAATCCAGGTTAGCCAATATGAGGGCATGATTTGGTGACTCTAGAGAGACAGGTTGGAATGGCAACCAATGTAATCTAGGGTTTAAGTAATTGAAACTAGGTTTAGCTACAAGGGGAGGGAACATCTAATTAGCTTGAACTTTCATGCTTCATTTAACTTAGTGTATTTAGCTTATTAGGAACTTAGAAGAGTAGAAGTAGTTTAGTAGGATTCCTTAACACAAATTCATATATCAACCAAATTTCCATGTTAAGGCTTTTTAAAAATCAGCTAGAACTTTTCTAAGTCATTTAAAATTTTCGGCTTTCCCTGTGGGTTTGACACTCTGGGTTTAAAAAGAAATCCTATATTATTTGAGTGATATGTGCACTTTAGTTTATTTATAGTGAATATTATTTAACTGTGGTAAATCTTGAGTGATATAATTTATAAAACTCATTTTAAATATAATATTTATCTTAATATCACTAGGTATACCGTAGAGTAACTAACGATCGTCAAACACGAATAATAATATTTTTTAACGAGCTGAACATGAACAAAACTTGGGCTCCCTCAAGCTCGGCTCGTTTACACCCCTTATTTATAATAGTATTGATGATATCATCATATAAAAATATCATAATACTATCATAAATACANAACTTAGGCCTTTAGACTCCATTGTTGGCCTCCATATTTCAAGTTTTTTCTGAACTTTTTCTCCAGTCTTATTCACAAGAAGGATATCATCAACGAAAAGCAACAACAAGGTACATCATCCTTTAAATGTCCAATAAGAGCATCCATAACTAAAGCAAAAAGATATGAGCTTAAAATTGATCCCTGATGTAATCCATCTGAAATAGAAAAATATTTGGTCAATCCTTCTTCTATTCGAACATAAGAAACAACTCTAAAATACATATCTTTAATGACTCGAGTATAAGTCATATCAACACATTTTTTTTCTAGAACTCTCCAAAGAACTTCTTTTGGAACTTTATCATAAGTTTTTCTAAATCATAAAAATCATATGTAGAGGCTATTCACTCTCTCCGTACTTCTCCATCAAACCTCTCAATAAATGTATAACTTTCATAGTAGACTTGCCCAACATAAATCCAAACTGATTATGATAAATCTTTGTACCACGTCTTAACTTATGTTCAGTTATCCTCTGTCATAATTTTAAAGTATGACATATTAACTCAATTCCTCTATCTTGTGCACACTCTTGTGCATCCTCTTTATTTTAAAAAAATGGGGACCAAAATACTCATCCTCCACTCATTAATGTCATATGATAGACTATAATTCCCCCCTTAAAAATACTTAATAATAAATTAAAATTTATTATATTGTTAATATAATAATCATATTTATAATAGATTAAAAAAATAATAAGAAAATTACATTTTAAAACTTAAGTATTCGTCACCCCTTAAATTTTAAGTATTTCGTCACCCCTTAAGTTTTGGCTCCGCACTTCTTCTTCAAAGGCTTTTACGAGCTTAGTTGTTGTCGCCCTTATTCTACGTGGGTTGTAAATAGTGATTATCTTTTTTCCTATCTCCTCTGAGGTGGTCTCAAAAAATCTTGTGCTAGGATTTGTCAGAATGATCTTGTTGCTTCTTTTTAATTTATAGTTACAAAGTTGACAAGCATGCCCTCTTCTCTTGATTTTGTTCCCATTTTTAATTCCTTATCTCTAGTCTCTAAGGACAAATCATTAGTAAAAAAATCAACTTCTCCTCTATTAGCAAACTTACAAATGAATAATTCCTCCATTTTCACAAAGTTTGCAGTCAGGCTCGCGGATCTATTTTTTAATATTTCCCTATATTTTTCTTCTCAATCTCTTATTGCCTTTGAGTATGGTTGAACTCAATTTATGATGTGCTGGAGAGTCAGTTTTTCAGTGATAGAGATGACTACCATGGAAGCATCACGATGACCACTTTTTTTGACCTATGAAAATATCTTTGATGAAGACACTTTCATAACCCCCCTCAAAAAGTGTAGATCTAGGCCCCAAAAACATGCCCGCGGCTTCTGTTTCATAAGCCATTTTGATTGAAGTTCATTGTGGGTTCTTGGGAGGTTAAGACCTCATGAAGGTTGATGAAACCTTGGAGAGAAGTTGATGAATCTTGGACAAGTTAAGTGTTTAAATAGGTTAAATATGGCCTGTAACGGATATCATTAAGAATGATTAGGGTTAAGAGTCATAAAGTGTGTGGTAAGGTTTAGGAGAGTTGCGGGGAAGGTGGGAGAATGGTGAAATCCTTTAGAGTTGGTGGGATTGAGTTTGGAGAGACTCAAGAAGGTTTGTTTTAGGGTTTATGATGTGAACTTGGGTTAGGGATGGAGGGAAGAGTGCTTGTGGAGTTCAGTGGTTATGTTTATGAATGTCTTAGAGTTGAGGAGATAGGAAGAAGGTGTAGACTTTGAATGGTGGTTCATCAAAATTGGGTGCGTCACATAAGGGATTTGGAATGAAATAGAAATTTTGGATTTATTTTTGGAGGAATGGGTGGGTAATCACCGATGGATGGAGTTTGGCCTAGTATTTGCATGAAGATTGACCAAGAGCTAATGTTAGGATTTAAGAATTTTAGTGAAGAAAAGTAGAGGATTTATATGGGCTAAAAACCCTTAAAAGGGGTAACAGGATGTGTCAAATATTTTTCTAGAGAATTTTATAATTTTCTATGGGTTCTATATCTGTCTAATTGTAGTTGGAGCAAGACTAGATCAAGGAGACATAATTTGGACTTGGAGCTTTCTCTTAGCTTCAAAATTTTATTTTGAAGTGTGTGGAACTTGAATAAAAAATTTAGGAGTGTGCAGGGGATGCAGAAAAATGGTTGGATAGCAAGAGATTTTATTTTAAAATAAAAAAAATAATAAATTTATAACTTAGCAAAGTTGCAATTGAAATCACCCTAAAGCAATTTCCATGGTTTAAAGTTTGTCCCCAAGCCTTCTTTAAATAGTGTACTACTCCTAAATTTTGCAAATTATATCAATTCTTTTATTTCTAATGTCCACAATATTTATAGATGCTTTACCATTCTTGCATTATAAATAAAACCCAATAAAGTGAGGAATTGGAAATGGCCCTCTTAAAGGTATATATATAAGGCTTGGTTGAAAAACCCCTTGGCCAAAGTGTAACTAGCCCTTTCTAAAAGGAGTGGCTAGAGATGGTAGGGGGAATTAATCATTTTTATGCTTTGATAGCAACTTTCATTCGAATCCGAATATGAATTCCCTCAAAGGAATCCTTCCAAAATTCTCAAGTTCTAATTTTGCAAATATTTAAAATATGAAAATTAAAAAACTTTTGTTCTTTATATATACACTTACAACTAGCTGCGTAAACAAGTCAAGTTGGGCTTCAATCACCATCAGCTTTAGCTTGTGATTGATTGATTAATTGAACTCAAGCTCTCAAGTTCGTATTTAATTCCGTGAATTCAAGTGGGTTCGCAAGTCACTCATTTATTATAAAAGAGAAAAAATAATTGTAATTCTATTAATTGTTATAATAAAATAATAAAAATTAGAAAATTAAGAAATGCCTTAGATTATAAAAGTTTAATATTTTTAACAACTTCATACTTGAACTACTAAATTTTAGTTTAGTTTAAATGTATTTTAAATTAGCTTAGCTTTTTAGATCATTGAGCTCTACTCACGAGCCATCCATCAAGTCGAGCTTGAGCCAACTCAGAAATCGGCTTGACTCACTTACACCCTTATAAACACAACAAATGCAAATAAAATAAATAAAATGTAAATACTAAAATAATTTTCTTGCTTGGGTTCTTGTTCTTGACCGTTTCATGGATGGATTAGCCTCTGAGCCTCTTGAAAGGTGAAGATACCAAGCTTCCATTCACAAATTTGTAACAAAACAAACTAAAAATTTATCCTCTAATTGAAGAGTTCCTACATCTCATATTGCCTTATTTATAGAGAACAAGCAAGGGGAATGACCTAGTCACTTATGGGTGTATGAGGATTTGAAGCATAGATTTGTGTGTTTAGAATAATGTTATGAAAGATTTACGTACATACATGCATACCACTAAGTAGGGCTGTGAATTTAGCTAGAAGTTTGTTAATCACTCGAAAATCGATTCAAATTTTGGCTCAAATCAAAATAAACGAGCCAAGCTATGAGCCGAAACTTTTGATTGAATTTTTTCTGAGCCGATTTTAAGCCATATATCGATCGGCTCAAACTGACTCAAGATTGGCTTGTAGTATTTTTTATTTATAAAAATTATATGTCTAATTCTAAGTAAATTAAATATTAGGAGTCACAAGTCAATTTCAAACCGATTTTCAGCATGAATGGATCTAAATAATAAGTCAATTTGAGCCGGTTTATTTCAATTTTAAGATGGATCGAATCGATTTCAAGCTGAAACAGATCCAAATAACTCAATTCGAGCTAGTTCATTTCAATTTCGAACCACACTAAATCCATTCAAGCCGATTTAAAGTTGACCCCGACTTGAGTCAAAATCGGATCGTTAGCTGCTCTATCACCAAACTCCTATGTATTTACATATCTAACACTAGAACGTTAATTTTTGCATACATGTCTCCTTTCCTATGCATAGAAAGGTGTTTTATTTATTTTTTTAACCTTTTTTAAAAATTTAAATGATGGTATTTTTTATATGATATGAAATATTTTAGTGGTATAAATGTAAAAAGTAAAGTTAAGGCGTTAGATATGTAAATACATAAAATTTGGTGTTATGTACGTAAATGCCCCTAATTTTATTTGAGTTAGTGGTTGAAAGGAAAGAGGTTGGCGCATGGGTAGGTCATTGTTATTTTTAGAGATTTCATAGCCGATTTAGATCTAGGATTTCTTATATTGGAGGATCTAAGGAATGGAATCAGAATGTGCTATAAAATTTTATAAAGTGCTTTAGCAATTGAATATTAGAGGAGGATGATGGACATTCAAGGTGTTTGAAATGCGATGGAGGAGGGCATGCTAAAATTAAGCGAAGAGAATCTTGATTTTTGTCCGAAATTAAGGGGCATTCATATAAATGCCACACAAATGTTATGTATTTACATGTCTTACACCTAAATTTTGTTACTTTAAACTTATGGGTGAAAATGTGTATTTCACTTTTAAAAGTGGTAATTTTGTTATTTAAAATTTGAGTGATGTGTGTAGATATGAAAGTTTAGTTATTAGATATGTAAATACATCAGAATTGCATGGTATATATGTAAATGCCCCTTGGNTGTGCTATAAAATTTTATAAAGTGCTTTAGCAATTGAATATTAGAGGAGGATGATGGACATTCAAGGTGTTTTAAAGGCGATGGAGGAGGGCATGCTAAAATTAAGCGAAGAGAATCTTGATTTTTGTCCGATATTAAGGGGCATTCATATAAATGCCACACAAATGTTATGTATTTACATGTCTTACACCTAAATTTTGTTACTTTAAACTTATGGGTGAAAAATGTGTATTTCACTTTTAAAAAGTGGTAATTTTGTTATTTAAAATTTGAGTGATGTGTGTAGATATAAAAGTTTAGTTATTAGATATGTAAATACATCAGAATTGCATGGTTCTATTGCTTATTCCCATATTCTCCACCCGCCAAATGAAGGTTTGAATACAGAACTATGAATTTCTTCAGGTCCTTCTGCTAATGAAACATCTCCATAGGTACATCGCTGTTGGTGACGAGCCATTCCTCCCCTCCTATGGCCAGCAATTCCATCCCTTCATCGNGTACATCGCTGTTGGTGACGAGCCATTCCTCCTCTCCTATGGCCAGCAATTCCATCCCTTCATCATCGGCGCCGCCATTAACGTTCAGCTTGCACTGCTCAACGCCAACTTAGCCGATAAAGTGAAAATCATTGTTCCCTGCAGCTCCGATGTCTTCCAGTCCAACTCCACCCTCCCTTCCACAGCTCACTTCAGAGAAGATCTCAACACAACCATGTCTCAGCTCCTCTCCTTCCTAAACCGCCACCGCTCGCCCTTCGTCATCGACATCCACCCTTTTCAAACCTTCCAACAAAACCAAAATCTCTCCATCGATTACTTTCTCTTTCGATCCAGCACACATCGACACGGCAAGTACACGAATTTCCNCTTCCTAAACCGCCACCGCTCGCCCTTCGTCATCGACATCCACCCTTTTCAAACCTTCCAACAAAACCAAAACCTCTCCATCGATTACTTTCTCTTTCGATCCAGCGCACATCGACACGGCAAGTACACGAATTTCTTCGACTCGACCCTCGATGCTCTAGTTTCTTCACTGACCAAGGCTGGTTTTGGAGATNAACCAAAACCTCTCCATCGATTACTTTCTCTTTCGATCCAGCGCACATCGACACGGCAAGTACACGAATTTCATCGACTCGACCCTCGATGCTCTAGTTTCTTCACTGACCAAGGCTGGTTTTGGAGACATGGAGATCATCATTGGTAGGATTGGCTGGCCTTCCGACGGATCGGTAAATGCCACGTCCGGCATTGCTCGAACCTTCATGCAAGGTTTACTCGAGCACCTAAAGAAGAAGGTTGGCACGCCGTTGCGGCCAAACAGAGTTGTATCAGAGACCTATGTCTTTAGTCTTCTGGATGAAGATCGCCGTGATATAGCCACCGGAAACTATGAAAGGCACTTCGGCATCTTCACCTTCGACGGACAGGCGAAGTATGATGNATATAGCCACCGGAAACTATGAAAGGCACTTCGGCATCTTCACCTTCGACGGACAGGCGAAGTATGATGTCGATTTCGGGGAAGGCTCGAAGAAACTAGCCAGTGCTCAGAATGTGGAGTACCTCAGCTCCAGGTGGTGCGTGGTGAATAACAATAAGGAGTTATCAAATGTTTCTGTTAGAGCCATGGATGCTTGTTTTGAAGCTGACTGCACAGCTCTATCTAATGGGGGATCATGCTCCAGCCTTGCCTGGCCTGCAAATATCTCTTATGCCTTCAACAGCTATTACCAGCAGCATGATCAGGGAGCCGAGAGCTGCGATTTCGATGGCCTCGGTTTGATCACGACCGTCGATCCATCGGTTGGCGACTGCATCTTCGCCGTTCAACTTCACACGTCCTTCGCTGCCTCTGTTCTTCGATTTCGAATGCCTCTTTGGTCTGCAACTGTGAGTTCATTCTTCCTCTTTAATTTGGTAAGGTAGGATTGCAAGATTTACATACATGCCACTGAATTCCTATGAATTTACATGTCTAACTGCTAAACTTCGATTTTTAAGTAGATGCCGCCTTATCTATGCATGAAGATTTGTATGTCACTTTTTAAAAGTGATTTCTTTTTTTGTGTGCTATGAAAGATGTGGGTGGTATAAATGTAAAAAGTAAGGTTTTGGTGTTAGATATGTAAATATATAGGGATTTAGTGATCTGCATGTAAATGCCAAATTTTATCTTGGATACATTTTTCTGAGTAAAATTTTTTAGCTTTCAGGTTTAGTTCTATGTTTTAATTTAGAGTTTCTTGGCTTAATTTGTTCCATTACATGGTGGTGTTGCTTCTTTTTTGGGGGCTTTAAATAAATACCACTGAATTCTTATGTATATACCCATCTAAAACCTAAATTTTAACTTTTTACTACATGTCATCTTTTTTTTTTCCATAAAAACCTTTTTATACATAGGTACTGTGGCATGTATGTAAAAATTGAAGTTTTAGATGTTAGATTTCTATTTGCATAAGAATTAGATGGTATATATGTAAATCTTCTTCCTTTCTTTTTATTTGCATCCTGGTGCTTGGAAAGTTATGAGTGTAGTTGTTTGCAAGGTTTAGAAAACCGTACCGGACCGGCTGGTTCGACTGAACCGGCCATTGGTCCGATTCCGATTGGCATAAAAGCAGATTGAACCAGTTATTCAACCCCTGAACCGTTGAACTGGCTCGGGTTCCTTAGAATCATTCGGTTAACGGGCATATACATCAATACCACCCAATTTTATGTGTTTTACATATCTAACACCTAAATTCTATTTTTTACGTTTATACCACCCAAATAACTCGTATAATATCAAAAACATCATTATTAGAAAGAAATAATTTGTATGAGAGCATTTTAAGTTTTATGATTCTATCAAATTCTCAAAATCATTTGTGTTGGCAGTGTAATGACTGATTGTAATGTTTACTTGTTAGCTCTAGTGTTTCTTAGGGTTTGCTAAGTGCTAGGCTGTTATCCTGCCCATACAAGAAGTGATGACACTATTCCCTCAAGTGAGGGTATGCTACCCCTTAAAAGAAAGATGTCATAATAGTTTCCCCGGCCGCAAGTTGCTTTGGAGATTTACACGCGCACTTGAATTCTAAGTACAAAATGCGGCTGAGCATGGATGCAAGTTATTCAGTAAGGTTGAGAACAGTGAATGATGCCACGTGCTGCGGAACTATAGGTGAGTTCGCAATATGAAACTTTTAACTCCACTTGGGATTTGTTTGGGGCTGCTGCAGTTGTTTGAAGAAGCAACTGTGAAGCTGTTGTAGGAAAAATTGTTATTTTTAAAATACACACCTCAGCTTTCTGGCAGTCACCACACTTTAACAATCCAGTTAACAATAAAAATTTCTAAAAAGCAACAAAAAAACTGTCCTCCGATGAGAATTGTAATAGCAGTCTTAAAAGCAAAGCAGACAAAAAACTTTCCCAAGTAGACCCTTATTTGCAAAACAAAGTTCCAACGCATGCCCCAAATGACTCGAACCACTCCACATCCGGAACAACACCCTAAACCCACCATAAGTTGAACGGTTTAAGTATCGAACGTGCCCCTTTTGCTTTATAATTAGATTTACCTTCATTATCAATTTATTATGCTGCTCATGTATTCTCATGTTTATGTGGTGATTTATTTGCATAAATGATCGTCATGTTAAAATAATTTAGTCAATTTCATCTCAGCAAGTCATTAGCTCTCCCAAATATATCTTTATTTATATTGCTATCATTTTGTTATTGTGCGAAAAATCCTATGTTTATATTTGATAAGATTGGTCTTATAAACCAATGTAGTGCATCATTCATCCCATATTATTAATTATAGTTCAATTACTCACTAGCTGTGTAAAATATTCAACATGAACTGGATTTTGTGTTATAGCTATAGGATCTACTTAATTGGTAATAAATTTGTGTCCTTATAATTAAGGATCACATTATTCGTATCGCGCCTAACATAAATCATTCATCATTGTTACGTGCTAGAAATTTCTCCACGACAAAAAACTTTTGGCAAAGTATAATTTTCATTACACATATAAATAAAAGTGTAAGAGACTGCAGAATTTTTACGTGAAAAAACTCTTGAAAGGGAGAAAGTCATGGAGCCAGGCCCTATTAAAATAGCCAAGTATGTAAATTAAGAGTACAAAACACTTATATAAGTCTTGAATACTTTGAAATAACCTTATAGATATAATTGTATAAGAATAGGTGAGTATAATAGTTGTAGTTTGATTATAATAGTCATGGTGGGTTTAATGACTGTAATCGGAAGCAATTGACAATAGCTAGTCAATGAAGACCTTTTATTGTTGGTGATGATCTTTGGTAGTCGATAGCAATCTTTGATGTTCAATGTTGGTATTTAGGGACCAACAACAGACTCTCGTGGTTGACCATGATAATGGGCGGCCGATGACAAGTGTTAAGCTTTGGTGGTTAGCTTGCCCTCTTCTTCCTCCTACCATCTCCAAATGAATAATAGGGTTTATTTATAACTTTTGAGAAGGCTGCTTCAATATATTTCATTGGGATCTCAAAATGTCTCTTCGAACTGTCCATGTCGATTCCCTTGGTCATAAATTATTTTTCAATATGTACATGCCTTATGAAATTCAAAACTGAATTATTTTTAAATTTTTGGATTTATTTCGCTGAGATGATCAATTTGATCATAAACATGCCAACATATGAGATTGTTTAGTCTTTTAATTGATGTGTTCAAGCCTTTGAGTTCACTTCAAATATTTGATATGAGCTCATTTGGACTCTGATTGTATTACTTTTTTGCATACTTATCAAGACATTCAACTTGACTATAAATTTGTTGAAATTTGAGCCCAAAGATTTCTAAGTTGGAATTTGGTATGTTTTTTGCATAATATCTGTGCATGTTCATAAAATTTCCTTGTTGACACATCAACTTTATAACATAACATATCTTTCATTGTTATTTCTATCATTGTCAAACATGTGCAAATGACAAATAAATTTATTATAATGGCTTCATAATATGATATTATGATGTTAGTGTTGTGAATAGTGTGCACATAAATCTTATTTTAAGAAAATTTCTATATCTCAAGGCATGGAGGAGACGAAGAGTTTTTATGTGAAAAGCTCTAAAAATGGGGAAAAATCACCGGATCAGACCAAATCGAAATAATATAGTAAGAAAGAAGTTCACTCTTCCCCTGAATTAGATATGATGAGATTACAAAAATTGATAATCATAATTTTATACCGATAGTTTGGCTACAGTAGTCATAATTTGGCTTCATTAATTATAGTTGGTAACTACAATAGTACTTGTTAGCTACAAAAGTCATAGTTAGTAGTCATAACAACGGTATTTGGCTACATAATCTGTAGTTGAGGCTATAATAGCCTTATTTATTTGCAATAATTGTTGAAGGTGATCGGCGATGAATTCTAATAGCTTGCGATGATATTGATGACTTCAACGATTAAACTTTAATAGTAAGCTTACTCTCTTCTCTTCTTCTCCCCCATTTAAGTGAGGAATGTGTGTCTATTTATAATTTTTGAGAGGACTGTTTTACTAAATTTAGTCAGGTTATCAAAATACTCGATCGAACAATCTATATTGATTATCTTGATTATAAATTATTTGCATAACATCTAAGTATCTTAACGGCCTCAAAATTAGATGATATTTAGCTCGTTGGATTCCTCTCGTTGAGTTGCTTGATTTGACTATAATCAAGCTAGATTTAGAGATTATTTAACATTCTAATTGATGCACCAAAGCCTTAAATTATACTTTGTGTTTGATCTAGACCTTGATTTTACTATTAGATGATCTCAAATTTGAATTTGAACTACTTGCTCAAACTGCCTAGAGTTTCTTATCAGATAAAAATTTCTTAGTGACACATCAATTAGTAATATTATCTTATTCATATTATCTATAATTGTAATTAAGTGCTTTCTTTTTATATAAAACAAAATTTCTTTGGAAGATTTACATACATTTNATGACATCTAAGTATCTTAACGGCCTCAAAATTAGATGATATTTAGCTCGTTGGATTCCTCTCGTTGAGTTGTTTGATTTGACTATAATCAAGCTAGATTTAGAGATTGTTTAACATTCTAATTGATGCACCAAAGCCTTAAATTATACTCTCTGTGTTTGATCTAAACTTATTTTAACATTGATCACTTTTAGCATAATTGCGTTCATTTGTTGAGATGCTTGATTTTAATATTAGATGATCTCAAATTTGAATTTGCTCAAACTGCCTAGAGTTTCTTGTCAGATGATAAAAATTTCTTCGTGACACATCAATTAGTAATATTATCTTATTCATATTATTTATAATTGTAATTAAGTGCTTTCTTTTTATATAAAACAAAAGTTTTTTTTTTGGAAGATTTACATACATTCACTCAATTCTTATATATTTACATATCTAACAACTAAACTTCAATTTCTACATATATACTCATCTTACTCGTGCATCAAAAATTATATTTCACTTTTTAAAAGTTAAAATATGATTCTCTTAGGTGATATGAAAGGTCTTGGTTGTATAAATGTAAAAAGTATTTTTTTGGCTCTCTTCTATAAAGAATGACGAGGGGCTCTTATACAAGACTCAAGTCACCTCTAATATTCAGAGAGGATTTGAGCTCCTGACTTGAGGAGTCTTACAACGACGATGCCAAACAACAGATTGAGGTACGCGACGCGAGCTATGATTTCCGACACACGCACACAAATATAATATATATATATATATAATTTGTATACTTAAATNTATATATATATATATATATATATATGTAAATGCCCCACTTTTTTGGCTCTCTTCTATAAAGAATGACCAAGGGCTCTTATACAAGACTCAAGTCACCTCTAATGTTCAGAGAGGATTTGAGCTCCTAACTTGAGGAGTCTTACAACGCCGATGTCAAACAACAGGTTGAGGTACGCGACGAGAGCTATGAGTTCCGACACACGCACACAAATATAATATATATATATAATTTTTATACTTAATACACAGTTGCCAATAATTATTCACACGTGAAAAGTCTATGGCCGTACAAATATAAAGAAGAGTAAAGGAAGGATGAAAGCTGCCCAACCCAACTTGCAAATCTATAATTATATTTTGGTACAAATATTTATGGACTAAAAAATAGACCATAAATTAAAAAATNGTATACTTAAATACACAGTTGCCAATAATTATTCACACGTGAAAAGTCTATGGCCGTACAAATATAAAGAAGGGTAAAGGAAGGAAGAAAGCTGCCCTNGTGTATATATATATATATATATATATATGTAAATGCCCCACTTTTTTGGCTCTCTTCTATAAAGAATGACCAGATGCTATTATACAAGACTCAAGTCACCGCTAATATGCCTAACAATTCGAGTGTCAACTCTTTAAGGCCAACTGTGCCAGAGATGATTTGAACTTCTGACTTGAGGAGTCTTACAATGAGGATGTCAACCAACAGGTTGAGGTACGCGATGAGCGCCCCGTGCCCGCGCGCGCACACATTTATATAAATATATATAATTTTTATACTTAATACACAGCTCCCAATAATTATTCACACGTGAAAAGTCTATGGCCGTACAAATATAAAGAAGAGTAAAGGAAGGATGAAAGCTGCCGAACCCAACTTGCAAATCTATAATTATATTTTGGTACAAATATTTATGGACAAAAAAATAAACCATAAATTAAAAATAACAACAAATTAGATAGATGACAAACTCCTCATTACAAAAAGCCTTCAACTTGCATTTATTTTAAGCCACAAGTTGGTGCTTTCAAGGACCAACTTGATTCCATTTTTTTTTTTTTTTAATTTTAGACTTTTACATTTATTATTACATACCTACCACACAATTCTTATGAATTTACATATCCAGACACTTAAATTTAGACTTTTACATTTATAACATAAAAAATGTCACTTTTGTTAATATTTAAGAGGTTAAGTATATGTTTTCATATATAGGAAATGGGCATGCAAATAAATATTAAAATTTAAATGGCAGATGTGTAAATATGTAGGAATTATGTGGTATGTATGTGAAACTTCATCTTTTTTTTATGAGATGAGACATGCTCGTATAATTAAAGAAAAAAAATATCGGAAGTTAGAACATAAAAATTGAATGGATTTTACTCTTTCAATGATTTAAGTCAAGCTTTTTGGTATTTACAGAGCTAACACATGGTGTGTTTGGGGCAGCTTGGGTGTTTCAGGATAAACAGCTTATCCTGAAACGCGGATTTTTACTTTTTCAATGATTTAGTCAAGCTTTTTGGTATTTACAGATCCAACACTTATGGTGCATTTGGGGCAGCTTGGGTGCTTTACGATAAACAACTTATCATGAAATGCGGTTCGCGGGGTTTGACCCGCGGCCTGCGTTTAGTGTAAAAATGGAATCGTGTTTTCGGATAAGTAGGCCAAAAGCGAGATCTAAACGGTACCGCGGTGTTTTTAAAAACGCCACCCCACCCCAAACTTTACTTTTTTGCATCTATACCATCCAAATATTTTATATCAATTCAAAAAATTCTCTCTCTTTAGCATTGAAAAGTGAAGCAGGCCAATTGAGTGGTATTTATGTAAATCCTCATTTTTAAAAAAATTAGTGTAAAATATTTTTTTGTAGATTATTCATATATTTTGCACTCATCTNCTTTTACATTTATTATTACATACCTACCACACAATTCTTATGAATTTACATATCCAGACACTTAAATTTAGATTTTTACATTTATAACATCAAAAATGTCACTTTTGTTAGTATTTAAGAGGTTAAGTATATGTTTTCATATATAGGAAATGGGCATGCAAATAAATATTAAAATTTAAATGGCAGATGTGTAAATATATAGGAATTATGTGGTATGTATGTGAAAGTTCGTCTTTTTTTTATGAGATGAGACATGCTTTATAATTAAAGAAAAAAATATCGGAAGTTACAACATAAAAATTGAATGGATTTTACTCTTTCAATGATTTAAGTCAAGCTTTTAGGTATTTACAGAGCTAACACTTATAGTGCGTTTGGGGCAGCTTGAGTGTTTCAGGATAAACAGCTTATCCTGAAACGCGATTTTTTACTTTTTCAATGATTTAGTCAAGCTTTTTGGTATTTACAGATCTAACAATTATGGTGCATTTAGGGCAGCCTGAGTGCTTTAGGATAAACAACTTATCCTGAAACGCAGCCCGCAGGGTTTGACCCGCGACCTGCGTTTAGTGTAAAAATGGAGCTGTGTTTTCGGATAAATAGGTCAAAAGCGAGATCTAAACGGTACCGCGGTGTTTTTAAAAACGCCACATCACCCCAAACTTTACTTTTTTGCATCTATACAATCCAAATATTTTATATCAATGCAAAAAAGTCTCTCCCTTTAGCATTGAAAAGTGAAGCAGGCCAATTGAGTGGTATTTATGTAAATCCTCATTTTTAAAAAAATTAGTGCAAAATAATTTTTTGCTGATTATTCATATATTTTGCACTCATCATTGGCAAATATAATAATTCTTAGATATTTTCTTTTTTACTCATGTACGAATACGCTTATATTTAAAAGGCTCATTCACATACATACCACCAATTTTATGTATTTACATATCTAACACCTAAACTCTACCTTTTACAATCATATNTCATTCACATACATACCACCAATTTTATGTATTTACATATCTAACACCTAAACTTTACCTTTTACAATCATATTGCTCAAAAAATTGAAATTACATCTCAAATATCGCCGCTTCTACTTAAAAAAAGTGAAATATACCATTTGAAAAATAGGTAAGGTGGCATAAATGTAAATATGAAAATTTAGGTATTACACATAAATTCATAAGAATTGTGTGATATTTTTGTAAATCTTCATTTAAAAAATTCAAAATTTATCTCAATAGAGAAAAAGTGGTGAAAATAGACGAGAAATTATTCCATACGAGATGCATGCGCTGTCCAATCTCAGCCGTCAATTACCAACTTTTTAAGAGACCGCCTTCAGAAAAATTCGAGTTTGTTAGTTCACCTAAAACGCTAAAACCATTAAANAAATTCATAAGAATTGTGTGATATTTTTGTAAATCTTCATTTAAAAAATTCAAAATTTATCTCAATAGAGAAGAAGTGGTGAAAATAGACGAGAAATTATTCCATACGGACAGCGCATGCAGAGATGCATGCGCTGTCCGATATCAGCCGTCGATTACCAACTTTTTAAGAGACCGTCTTCAGAAAAATTCGAGTTTGTTAGTTCACCTAAAACGCTAAANATATATATATATATATATATATATATATATATATATATATATATATATATATATATATATATATTACAGATATATCATACAATTCTTATGTATTTACATATCTAACACAAAAAAAAGCGTAGAATTACCAACTTTTTAAGAGTAAAAATACTATTTTTCTTGCATTGTTTTAAGATATGTAAGTAAGCAAGAAGTGTGTGGTTGTGGGCGTAAATTTCTTTGAAAATTAACATAAAATGTTGCCCCTAAAGGCATAATTACATAGATACCATCTAAAACATTGGTATTTACAAATTAAAAGCCCATGTAATGTTTTTTTCTTCCCAAACTGATGTTTTAAGGCTAGTTTGGGGCAGCTTATAAGTGCAGCGGTGTTTTTAAAAACGCGCATAATCATTTGATTTGTGCATTTTTGAAAACACAGTCTATCACGCTCGGTTTTTTTATACTAAACGTAGGTCCCAGGCGTACCCCCGCGGTAGACCCGCAGACGGTGTTTCAAGATAAGTTGTTTATCTTGAAACACACAAATTATCCNATATGTAAGTAAGCCAGAAGTGTGTGGTTGTGGGTGTAAATTTCTCTGAAAATTAACATAAAATGTTGCCCCTAAAGGCATAATTACATAGATACCATCTAAAACATTGGTATTTACAAATTAAAAGCCCATGTAATGTTTTTTTCTTCTCAAACTGATGTTTTAAGTCTAGTTTGGGGCAGTTTATAAGTGCAGCGGTATTTTTAAAAACGCCGCATAATTGTTTGGTTTGTGCGTTTTTGAAAATACAGTCTATCGCATTCGGTTTTTTTATACTAAACGTAAGTCGCGGGCGTACCCCCGCGGTAGACCCGCAGACCGTGTTTCAAGATAAGTTGTTTATCTTGAAACACACAAATTGTCTCAAACAGACCATTAATCATACCGCATCCAACAATCAAATTACTTAGAATTTCATAAAAATGAAAAATATGAGTTGGAATTTTAGCATGAATATTATAATCTGAGTGAGAATTTGAAAAAATGAACTATTAAACTGGGGGGCTTGATTTGTAAAAAGCAAATTTGGGGTGGCCTAGATGTAATTGCCCAATTTATTAAAAAAAAAATCTTTTACAATTCTGACAATTTTATCCTCTTATCCACTTCTCCTCATACAAATATTCTGCACATATCCCCGCATAGAAAAACAATAAATACAAACATCAACTCGTAAAAGCATCTTTTATTTGCGCGAAAACTCATTAAATAAACAAACCCAGATAAATAAAAACACAAGAGACTTTTCACGGCGAACCCAAACCGCCACCATCTCCGCCTCCGCCGGCGCCGCGCNTATATATATATATATATATATATATATATATATATATATACATATATATATATGTGTATGTATGTATATATATATGTGTATGTATGTATATATATGTGTATGTATGTATATATATGTGTATGTATAAATTTAAAAGGATTTAAACAGAAATAAAAAATTAGAGGCATTTACAGATATATCATACAATTCTTATGTATTTACATATCTAACACAAAAAAAAAGCATAAAATTACCAACTTTTTAAGAGTAAAAATACTATTTTTCTTGCATTGTTTTAAGATATGTAAGTAAGCCAGAAGTGTGTGGTTGTGGGTGTAAATTTCTCTGAAAATTAACATAAAATGTTGCCCCCTAAAGGCATAATTACATAGATACCAACTAAAACATTGGTATTTACAAATTAAAAGCCCATGTAATGTTTTTTCTTCCCAAACTGATGTTTTAAGGCCAGTTTGGAGCAACTTATAATTGCAGCAGTGTTTATAAAAACGCCGTCTAACCGTTTCAAGATAAGTTGTTTATCCTAAAACTCAGAAGCTGCTTCAAACAGAACCTTAATCATACCACATCCCACAATCAAATTACTTAGAATTTCATAAACATGAAAAACATGAGTTGGAATTTTACCACGAATATTATAAACTGAGTGAGAATTTGAAAAAATGAACTATTAAAGAGGGGCTTGATTAGTAAATAGCAAATTTTGGGTGGCCTAGATGTAATTGCCCAATTTATTAAAAAAAAAAAAAACTTTTACAATTCTGACAATTTTATCCTCTTATCCACTTCTCCTCATACAAATATTCTGCACATAGCCCCGCATAGAAAAACAATAAATACAAACATCAACTAATGAAAGCATCTTTTATTTGCGCGAAAACTCATTAAATAAACAAACCCAAATAAATAAAAAGACAAAGAGACTTTTCACGGCAAACCCAAACCGCCACCATCTCCGCCTCCGCCGCCGCCGCGCTTTACGAGATTCTCAGTAGTTCGTGCGAGCGACCGGAGATTACACTTAACAATAGTATCAACGAAGACTCGGGTATCCTCACTGGTATTCCCCGGCGGCACGTCCACCACATAAGATTCCACCACCACAGTCCCAACGCCGGCGATCGCCGGAGCAGCGTGCAGCGTGGTCACCGACCGGTAGTTCACCAGCCGATGCTCCCCACCCACGACGCGAAAGCTGATCACGTGGCTCTCATCATCGAGAATCTCGAGGAGCTCGGTGCTGTTCGCCGCCGGCAAGCCGGAAACCACGTGGACCTCCCGGAGGGTACCCACGTCGCCGTTACCGACAACCACCTGGCAGCTCTTGACGAAGTGTTTGTAAGCTTGCGGTTTATCGAACCGGCGGACGACGGACCAGACGGAGTGAACCGGAGCGGCGATGGATTGAACCGCGGTGGAGGAGCACTGGTTGGGGCCGACGGCGAGCTCGTGGTGGCGAGCGATGGAGTCCGGCATTAAGGGTTTCTCCGGGAGGACGCGGGTGGTGAGAGTTAGCCGATGGATCATAGGAAGGGGCAATCGGAGAGTAGGGTTAGGGTTAGGGTTTTTTTTTTTTGTGGAAAGGTAAAGGGTTTGATATATAGGAAACGATATATAGAGAGGAAGAAAGGGGAAGGCTTTGGGGGGGCCGATTGAGATGATATTTAATTTTCTTTTGCAAGTGGGGAGGGGGCTTCTCAACCACCCAATGGGGTTAGAATATTGTTTGTGAACTAAATTTGTTGAAGAAAATATTACGTTCGGTTGTCTGTTTGGATAAATTGTATTTTGACAATTTTAAAAAAAAATTGTAGTTGAAATCAGTTTTTCGCACCAGTCTTNGTGGTGAGAGTTAGCCGATGGATCATAGGAAGGGGCAATCGGAGAGTAGGGTTAGGGTTAGGGTTTTTTTTTGTGGAAAGGTAAAGGGTTTGATATATAGAGAGGAAGAAAGGGGAAGGCTTTGGGGGGGGCCGATTGAGATGATATTTAATTTTCTTTTGCAAGTGGGGAGGGGGCTTCTCAACCGCCCAATGGGGTTAGAATATTGTTTGTGAACTAAATTTGTTGAAGGAAATATTACGTCCGGTTGTTTGTTTGGATAAACTGTGTTTTGATAATTTTTAAAAAAAGTTGCAGCTGAAATCAGTTTTTTCGCACCAGTCTTAGCTAGGTGTGCTTGCAGCTTTCAAGGTGCGGTCTTTTTTTCTCAAAAAAAAAAAAATATAATAGTTATCGCAATTTTTTGCAGCATTAAATTATTTTTTAGCAGCTTCACAACTGTTTTTTAATAAGTTGCAGCTGCCCCAAAAAGAATATAAATGTGTTGTCGGTGATAAGAATCTCACTATGTTGTCAGACACATTCTGCAATTTTGGATCCAATTTTTATGTATTTCGCTTTTAGGACTTATCCTACATAATTTTTATTTTTCACACTACAAATATTATTACTATAATTTTTAAAATGTGAAATACATCTTTTCATGGTAAAAATTAAAGTTTTAAGTATTTGACATGTAAATGCATAGGAATTGAGTGGTATGAATGTAAATATNTTTCTCAAAAAAAAAAAAAAAAATTATAATAGTTATCGTAGTTTTTTGCAACATTAAATTATTTTTCAGCAGCTTCATAGCTGTTTTTTAATAAGTTGCAGCTGCCCCAAATAGAATATAAATGTGTTTTCAGTGATATGAATCTCACTATGTTGTCAGACACATTCTGCAATTTTGGATCGAACATAATATAATTTATAGAAGGGGCATTTATATGCAGACCAACTAATTTTTATGTATTTCGCTTTTAGGATTTATCCTACATAATTTTTATTTTTCACACTATAAATATTATTACTATAATTTCTAAAATGTGAAATACATCTTTTCATGGTAAAAATTAAAGTTTAAGTATTTGACATGTAAATGTATAGGAATTGAGTAGGGGTGTAAACGAGTCGAACACGAGCGAGCCATGCTCAGCTTAAACATGTGTTCGTGTTCGGCTCCTTTGCTTAACGAGCCGAACACAAGCTGTTCACGAACAAAGAGTCATTTTAACAGCCCTAATCACGTAGCAATAAGACGATAAGGGTTTGAGAAAGATTTAAAAATTATCAATTATATTAAAACATCATTTGAATTTAATTTAAGAATTTTTATTTTATTTGTTAATTAATATTTTAATTGATTATAAAATTAAATAATTTAACACATGATGGGATCGGATCACACACGTGACATATTGTGATTGGAGTCTTAACGTAATTTTGCTGGAGTCATGTAATATTTTTTTTCCTTTGCAAACTTGCAACGCTATTCTTGTCTCTTATCTAGCATATAAACTTTCATATTTACTATCTTAACGCTCAAATCTTTATTTTTTTCGTAAAAAAATCNGAGAGAGATGAAACGAAATTATGCGATTCTAATTTATAGATAAATTTTAAAATAATAAATATGTTTTTTAATAAAAAAAATTTAATTATTTATTATTTTGTTATATATTTTATAATAAATATTTCAATTGGTATATAATTTAATTTAGTTTTAAGGTCATCCAAATTTGATCGTAATATTACTCTTTTATTATTTGATAAAAAATTTCGAAAGCTGTCATTTAAATTTAGAGATTAAATTTTGTACAAATTTAATTTAGGGAAAAAAAAATATTACATGTTTTGCATCAAGACTCCAATCACAATGTGTCACGCGTACAATCTTGCCCTACTGAATACAAAAAATTAAATAATTTAACACATGATGGGAACAGACCACACACGCAGCACATTGTGATTGAAGTCTTAATATAGTTTTGCTGGAGTCATGTAATATTTTCTTCCTTTGCAAACCTGAAACACTATTCTTGTCTCTTATCTAGCATCTAAACTTTCATATTTACTATCTTAACGCTCAAATCTTTATTTTTTTCGTAAAAAAATTATTACTATTATTAATTTTTAAAAAGTGAAATATATATTTTCATACGTAAATTATAGGGCTACACTAAATACATAGGAATTATGTGGTATGCATGTATATTTCCCTTAAAATTATTGTTTGGCACTAAATATTCTATAAAAAAACAAAATATAAAATATGTATAGGACTTTTTCCCATAAAAAGTTCCTATTATTATTACTCTTCATTGCATTGACTTCTCCTTCTTTATAAAATTCATTTATATATATATATATAGATATATATATGTAATAATGAAAAAAGTTGGGCTACTTTTTGCACCAAAATTATAATATGTCTGCTTTGTTCAAAAGCCCAAGGCTGCAAGTTGGAGTGTCAAGACTTTGATTTCTATGATATTATAACAATAAGGTCAGAAAGGTTAACCCTATTCAAATTTCACATATAATTTTTTATGGGCATTTACACACATGCCACAGATTTCTCATATATTTACATATTTAACATCTACACATTCATATTTACGTGCACACCGGTCAAATTTTTAGCCTCGAATCAATGAATACTATCATCACTACATTTTTAAAATTAAAATACATATCTTTATGCATAGATGTATTACACTGACTTGTTATAAGTGTAAATGTCAAATTTTGAGTGATATAAATTCATAAAAGTTTACGTGTATGCACGTAAATTTTCAATTTTTTTAGTTGTTAATACTACTAATTTAGAATTATTTTGTTCAAATTGACACTTAGGAGATGCAAATAACAATTGGATCAAATTTGAGTTATTAGGAGTGTATTTAAATTGCTACCATGATGAGTAAAATGGTGATTAATGAGAGATGAGTATCATTCGATCCTTAGATTATGGCAAGCAATGTGTATATTAAAAATGTGTCAGCACGAATTTTAAAGACATCTTGCAGTTCCAGAGCAATCAACATCGATCCTCAGCAAGAAGCTCCCCGACTTAATGGCTGCCAAGCCTTGCAGCCACCCAGGCCAGTCCGACAAGTTGTTTGTAGGCCCCATATGTCATAATTATGTATAGAGTAAAATACTCCTGTTGTACTTATATATTTTAGGGGTAAAATATGTAATTGTACAACTCCCCATTTCAATAAATAGTGAATCCATTTCATGAATAAAGTTATGCAAATTTACAATTCAATGTTGTGTTATTGCTCTCTTTGCTCTCCCTCCCTCCCTCCCTCTCTCCCTTCAGTGTTCTAGTCCTTAGGCGTGTCTTCTTGACAGTTTTGGATTTAACACAACTTGATCATTTTCTTCACATCACTCAATAAGTGTGCAGCAGCAGGTGGGGGAGTAGATGCGGAAACAACATACATCATAAAAGATGGGGCACCATTGGGTGCGGGAGTAGGTGCCACAGGAGGGATGACAGCAGTTAGTGGGGGAGGNGGCGTGTCTTCTTGACAGTTTTGGATTTAACACAACTTGATCATTTTCTTCACATCACTCAATAAGTGTGCAACAACAGGTGGGGGAGTAGATGCGGAAACAACATACATCATAAAAGATGGGGCAACATTGGGTGAGGGAGCAGGTGCCACAGGAGGGATGGTAGCAGTTAGTGGGGAAGGAGGTGCCATTGAAGGTGTAGCAGCAGTCGATGGGGGAGGAGGAGCCACACAAGGTGTAGTAGTAGTGAAAGCAGCGGCATAAGTAGACAACCTCCTCTTACTGTTACGGTAAGTGGTCTAAAGGGTCACGAGAATGCGGGCTCGATGAGGTGGTTGACCATTTGTACCACTTGTGGCCATCTGCAAACAAACTAATGACAATAAAAAGATTAGTACTAGCAAAAAAAATAATCATAAGCAGAAAAAAACTATACAGTAAAGATAAGACACAAGTAGCATCTATGTCTGAAAACAAGAAAAGTGAGAGCAAGAGCTATGCCTCAATACAACAAAATTAACAATTAATCTACATCACAACAACATTATTTCCAGCCATATCACAATTCAAAGTTCTTAAAAATATAAAAATTGAAAAAGAAGCTACAGTCACAAATCTAAATTATCAAAAGTTCCTACACCCTAATCAATATAGAAATACATAAGAACTCCTAATCATTTTGCTCATCCTCCTCTCCTATCCTCATCGACTACAGCAGTCTCTATTTGCTTGCCCCAACATTCTTCTATAATCTCTATCAGACGTGGTACACCCTACTTAATTATCTGTTGGCCTTCACGTAGATGATGAACCTCCTTAGTCATAACAGTGACATGGCTGGCAGGCTCCGCAGTACTCAGGTGTGACGAGCTTGTGCCACCCATAGAAGTACGAGAGATCTCGACCTTCTTCTTCCCCATTGCCTGCGTCCATAAACCACACTTAAACTGCACAGTGATTGGCTAACTGCAACTACTGCTTGCAATTTTGGGGCTCTGAGAGGGCAACCACCTCTCCCAGAGCTGCTCACACTCCTCCAACATAATAAAAAATAATTATTAATTATCATTTCAAAAATTAACAGTCAAAATAAATATGGAATAATCAATTTCTTACTTGCATTCACCCGCTGAGATGATTGATCACCAACACCACTAGTGGCCATCTGTAACAGGACTAATAACATAAATAATCAGGAGCATCACACAAAAGTAAAAGAAGAAATGCACAAAATCTAAACAAAAAACATATCATAGCTATGTCTAAAATTAAAATAAAAAAACCTAACACCTAAACTTCAATTTATACCTACATACAACCTTACCTATGCATATAACTTAGAATATTATGACACAAATATTATGTATGTACAAACCTAAGACCTAAATTGCAATATTTACATGCATTTCATTGAACTCTTATGTATATTCATACCTAGCTAACACCAAAACTCCATTTTTTGTCTCCATACCACCTTACTAAAAGTTAAGATCTTTTCTCTATTGCTAGACTCTTTAAACAAGCTTACTCTAAAATATCATTGGGGGGTTGCTTTTGTAGGTAGTCCCATTAAATGGGGACTTTCATGTACTTGGAGAGTGCTTTTGTAGGCCTACATAATAAAAAATTTGATGTGACTTAAGTTTAAAAGCATGCTTTTTTTTATTAGTAATTAGTAATTGACATCAATAATTTTTGGACTCTCGCGACTTCTTTTAGTAACTTCTTAATGTAACTAGTACAGTTAACTATCTTATCTCACGTTAAGTTTACTAATTTTAGAAAGAAAATTTACCGCTTATAACAACATATCTTATAGAAGTTCCAATTTCTCACTATTTTATCCTTCTCTAACAATTTATCTCACCAAAAGATTGTCTAGAAGTGGATAAATATATATAATCCTAAAATCTTAAGCAAAAGCTAAAATCTATATTACTCTAAACATAATCTTATGCATGTACATTCCTAACACCTAAACTTCAAATGTTACATACATGCCAAGTTTTTAAAAAAGGAAAAAAAAAAAGACCGATGTTACCTTTTCTGTTCGGCTAGCATCGCGATGGATTTCGGTGGTCGGAGGGAGGACCGGTGACTGGCGACGAAGAGGTGCGTCGACCAGCGACAGCAAGAGGGAGGAGAGGGTTTCGGTTTCACGTGAGGAAGGAGAGGAGAGGAGATGGGCGTAAAGAAGAAAATGAATTGGAAGGCGCGTGATCAGTTTTTTAAGTCAATTGCGTCGGCTTTATCGTCAACTTTGGATCGGATTTTTTCGAATCTTTTGAGTGGAGTTTTTGCGTCGATTTATTTGACTCAAATATGACGCAAAAAAGCGCTGCAACTCCACTGTTAATTTCGTCTTTTTCNCTTATCCTACATAATTTTTATTTTTCACACTACAAATATTATTACTATAATTTTTAAAATGTGAAATACATCCTTTCATGATAAAAATTAAAGTTTAAGTATTTGACATGTAAATGCATAGGAATTGAGTGGTATGTATGTAAATATTTATTTTATAAAGTTGGTATATGATATTTTTATTAGAGAGAGATGAAACGAAATTATGCGATTCTAATTTATAGATAAATTTTAAAATAATAAATATGTTTTTTAATTAAAAAAAATTAATTATTTATTATTTTGTTATATATTTTATAATAAATATTTCAATTGGTATATAATTCAATTTAGTTTTAAGGTCATCGATCGTAATATTTGGACTCTTTTATTATCTGATAAAATTTTTTGAAAGCTGTCATTTAAATTCAGAGATTAAATTTTGTACAAATTTAATTTAGGAAAAAAAAATATTACCTGATGCAAAACACAGTAAGCCACGTGTACGATCGTGCTCTACTGAATACAAAAAATTAAATAATTTAACACATGATGAGATCAGGTTACACACGTGACACATTGTGATTGGAGTCTTAATATAGTCTTGCTTACAAACATGCAACACTCATCTAAACTTTCATACTTACTATCTTAACACTCAAATCTTTATTTTTTTCGTAAAAAAATATTACTATTATTAATTTTTAAAAAGTGAAATACATATTTTCATACATAGATTATAGGGCGACACTAAATACATAGGAATTAAGTGGCATGCATGTAAATTTCCCTTAATATTATTATTTGGCACTAAATATTCTATAAAAAAACAAAATATAAAATATGTATAGGACTTTTTCCCATAAAAAGTTCCTATTATTATTACACTTCATTGCATTGACTTCTC